>OZ024903.1:53238762-53528925 GCA_964017125.1 Flabesymbios commensalis
TCATATATACGCCTGGTATTCATTGTAGTAGGCTACCTGTGGAAACATGCGCCGCATGAATGGCGGTGGAGTGGGGGACGGGGGGGTTGAAAGAGCCGCGTGAGTATTTAAATGATCAACAGTGTAATAGCTTGATCCAGTTATAAAAATTAAATGACTAACGTTAAATTAACAGCTTCAGTGATGTCAAATACGATTATTGTTCTTTTAACTTACTAATCAATCAAATATTATTGTCAGAATCATGACGTTTTAATACTAACCATATATTATTCACCTCGTCACTCCCCCTCCCCCCCCCCCCCGAATCAACACGATTTTAATTTGATGTATTTCCCAAAACGTGGATCTCTGCATTCCATCATTATTATAACTTAGCCCCCTGAATATCGTGATGATGTGTACATGGACTCATGTATATTCCGCATTCATCAACGAGCACTATGGCCGGATTCTGACTAGATATGTAGAAGTAAGTGTAGACATGGTAAGGGGACTCTCTTCTTTCTATGGACATTGTAAAATTGAGATCGTCCGAATTAAAGTGGCGGCATTAATAGCTCCTCTATTTGAATCCTAACTACTTAATTAATATATGTGAGAGTCCAAGTGCAAGGTAATGTACAAATAAATACAGTACTTTAAGGTACGATTCTATTTTCCATTTT
Source organism: Flabesymbios commensalis (assembly GCA_964017125.1). NCBI lineage: Eukaryota > Metazoa > Annelida > Polychaeta > Terebellida > Flabelligeridae > Flabesymbios > Flabesymbios commensalis. The sequence continues at coordinate 53,239,431 of OZ024903.1, forward strand.
TTATATTGCATACATTTTGTACAAGTCACAAATGTTGGTAATTAAATAAAGCTCAGTGGGCACTAATTTTCTACATTTTTATGAGATGGAGGCCAACGATTTTGTACAGAGATTTTCATCGAAATCCTCAGTCCCTCCCCCATCCGTAAATTATGAACGCTCCCTTACGTTAATCATGATTCACACAGCAATACAGTGACACCAGAAAATGAGAGACTAATAAAATATTATATTAGCGGCCACAACATAAAATGGCCCTTTTACCGTGAGAGTGACAACTTCGGTATACCCACGATTGCCAGTATGGGAGTAAGAACGCATATAATTATATCATGTAACGTCCGTAACGCATGGCAGAACAAGGGTACATCTGACAGATATAACAGTAATACGTGGTGAACAATTCGTGTCCCAGAAAACAAGGTTTACTGAGCCAATGATGGTTTAATGTTGGCCCGGCGTCTGCATCTTCCCACACAAGGCTGGCTTCTCCCGAAGTCGTAGACCGAGGCCTTGCTGAATCAGTGTTAGAACCATCTATTGGAGTGGGGACTTTCAAGAAAGATTTTTTCTGTTTGACCCAAGTTTGACCTCTGGCATGAGTGCCGCTTTAATGCAGGGCCACTGTCTACGACGCCGGCCCTGCATCAAGCAGCACATGTCTGGTCACAGGAAGTATCACAGACAGCTCCGACCACATCTCACCAGACACGAGACGTTACATGCGGCAGGGTTGAATTAATGTTGAGCCAATGTCGCAGACAGTGGGCCAACATTAGGTTGGCATTTGGTTGAAAAATTAATGAATATTCAATATCTAAATCATCCTCCCTACCCCAATAGGTAGATGATAACACTGATTCAGCAAGGCTCGGTCTGCGACCTCGAGAGCAGCGAGCCTGGCTGTCAGGAAGATGGGCGTCTGCGACACCGGGCCTACATTAAACCAACATTGGAACAGTGTATCTTACTGTTGCTATGTTATCAAAGAGTGAAACTCTCACTGCCTTTTATATTCGGCGGCCTTTCGACCTTTATTACAAAGCTCTACAGTAGAATTCGCTCTCGTCATGAACCAGAAGGGGTTACACTCCCTGGTCACTTTATGTGTATACATTAACCGAAATCAATAAATAGTATACTGTAGAGTATTAATTTAGATAATAGTTAGCCCTGAACTATCCCGGCATTCTGAACTCAGATCAGAGCTTAGTTCTCTGACACCGATTTTCGTACGGACGCACGTCGCTTATAACTTGATGTTTCAGTCATTATTACATATTTATTACATTTTTCAATGCAAAAATGGCACCTTGCTTCTGATGTTATTCACAAAATACATACAATCAAAGGAGCAATTCTTCTTCAATTCCTATTTTTAGCAGACACACAAAAACGAATTAAAATATCCCTGTTTATTTGGATTTCCATAAATAATCAGTTTCTATAGTAAAATATAGTTATCTCTTTTGAACGGCATGTGCATGTGCATGGATTATCTATTTTCTTCAGATATTGATCTTGTCATTGTATAATAAGCGGTAGTATTTATTCAGATCTGTGATGTCCGCAATTAATTATTAAGTAAACGAAAAATAAAAATTACACAAACATATGAACTATGTGCTTGGTAAATTATTCCCATATAGACCAGCTTTTTGGCACCGATCCATAGTAGTATAGTAGTAAATTATTGTTTAACGCTTAATGTCGTCCTGAACAGTCAATTAAATGACTTTATAATAGGTTAAAAACAGTGCAATCCGTTGACGAAATGACTGGTGGAGTCCATAGTATATATGCCGTTATATAGCATATCAAAATTATGTGTTATGTTTCTGTTGATTTTGATTGATAATGATTTTTCACATCTATAGATCCCAACTGAACAAAAAAAGCTGTTTCCATCTTTTTACGTTTTCCTTTGATGAAAAATCCAAGATGGCCCCACCGATAAGCAAAAATCATGTTTCCGCTATATTATCACTGATAAAGAGCATAAAAACACAACATCGATGTCATTTCTTATGTTTAAACCATGGGAGCGACCAGAATATCATATTTCCATCAAAGAAATACAGATAATACTAAACTATGAACTAAATTGTATTAAAATAGGGCCTGCTTAAGCTCGTGCACAACTATGGATCATTATTGCGTAATTACCCTTTTCAACCAACACAATACAATTGCAATGCCACTATGCACTCAGAATCGTTTATAGCTAAACCGAACTATTAGAAAATGTTACAACTAGGAATAATATCAGCAACTAAAAAACAATGCAGATGTGATAATTCATTATAATGGTTGTATTGCAAATAAAAAATAGTAATATTTCTATCATAATATGCTGTTTAGGAGGACATGCTATAACGAGTAGAACGACTTACACTACATACTAATTTATATATGTAAATATGCTGACAACTGAACATAATGACTGATCTAATAGTGACATTTACATTTACATGACATGATTGTATACTAAGTAATTGCAAATTTATACAAATGGGTCACGTGGTTTGATGTGACAATTCTCATTACAAACTTCATCCGGGATTAGTGTTACTTCCCTCCATTCATATGGCTAATCTTGTGATTGCAACAGATTATTAAGGAGTAGAAGCAACAGTTCGAAGCAGCAGTTCTCGTTTTGAAAAAGCAAAATTGTACTTTTCTTCATTGTCAGACTCAAAGTCAAATGTGTTATTCTACTTCCTGTCCCTGGTCCGTCGGAATCGGAGTCAGTGACAAGTCAGTGACAAGTTACTTGATACTCTTATCTTCCGTATCATTTGCCATGTTTGTTTGTCTGATGTGTTGGGATTTAGTTTGGCGACATATTAGAATCGCCATGCTTCTCATTAAAATTTTCATGCAAAGGAAAATAACAGTAACTGGTACTTGTACAGTAAGCAGTTACTGCTGTTGGCCTGAGCACTGCAGTATGACACTGCACTGCAAAGCCAACATGCGTATCTGATAACTGGTAAACTAAGCACATCCTAAGCACATCCGACTTCACAAAACCTTGTCGGTTGTTTTTTAATGTTATTTAAGGACTATTTTTTTTTTTCAATTGCCTTTCTACAGTTGTCATTAAACCAGGGTTTATTCATCTTCCCGACAGCAAGGCTCGCTGCTCCTGAGGTCGCAGACCGAGACCTTGCTGAATCCGTGTTATCATCCACCTATTGAGGTAGGGAGGATGATTTAGATATTGAATATTCATTAATTTCCCAACAAAATGCCAACTTAATGTTGGCCCACTGTCTGTGACGTTGGCTCAACATTAATCCAACCCTGGTGCATGTAACGTCTTGTGCCTGGTGAGATGTGGTGGGAGCTGTCTGTGATACTTCCTGTGAAATTCTCGGCCACCAGACATGTGTCGTTTAATGTCGGGCCGGCGTCGTAGACAGTGGCCCTGCATTAAATCAGCACTCATGCCAGAGGTCAAACTTGGGTCAAACAGAAAAAATCTTTCTTGAAAGTCCCCTCTCCAATAGATGGTTTTAACACTGATTCAGCAAGGCCTCGGTCTACGACCTCGAGAGCAGCGAGCCTTGTGTGGGAAGATGGGTTTATTGAACTTAAAATTTGTGGAACTGTCGAGGTTTTTCCGGATATTTTTCGGATATTTTATTTTATGTTGTTGTAAAAAAGGATATAGGGTCATCAACACCCTCCTACCTCCCAAACTGACAGATTGTGCGACTCTCCCCTCTTGAAAGCCCTTCCGATTTGCCCTGTGCAATTTCCAATACTGTACTCTTTCTCCAGCAACAGAGTAGCAGTATATCGAAAAATGGTCACTGCTACAGAGATCAGCATTGACCCTCCAAGTGTAGGCCTAATCTAAATATACATGGGGGTCATACAAGGATAAAATATAGATAGATGATGTAAATCCAGAAGCAAGATGTAAGTAAGTTGTTGTATCATTATTGAAAGTGCACAGGTTTTCATCAGAGAGAAAGTTCTCAATTATTCTACCCCGTGGGTTGATGTCCCTACAGCCCCGCTTTGTATGGTGCCCGTTAAAATACCCAGTAGCATAAATTTAATTCACACTTAGCCCTACATACAATACCTATGTCTAGTGTATTGTCAGGTTACATAATTATGTAGAACTTATCTGAACTTTTAAAACATTTAAAAAGAACCATAGCTTGTGTTTGTATTTCATTTCTGGCCAAAATAGGCCGATTATTGTCAATTTCGATATTGATCCGGCCATTTGAAATTTCTATATAACCACAATTTTTTTTTGTTGATCTATGGGTTCTATAGTGGGGAAAAAACATTATTTCAAAATCGACATAGGCATGACACAGAATTACACACTGGCATATACTACTACAGATGATGAGGGGGGGGCGATAAGGTATGATGGGTTATTGAGCTGTATATTCCTTCACACCGATAATAACGGGTTCTGAGCATGTCTGGGGGATTTACCTAAAGACCGAATGTCAAGCACTAGGCCTATTGCTGATAGTTTAAGGTCCTGCCATGGCCACATCAGATGCGAAATCTGCATTTGCAACGCTGTTGTGTGAAAGAAACAGGTACACGGCTGGCAAAATTTACGACTTATTAAATTACGCTTGTTAGTCAGTTGGCCAGAGGTGGCCAAGAAGGGTTTCGTAACCACTTGAGCGTGCATACCTAAAACCTTTTTTTAGCATGTAAAGGGGACATCTGGGCATAACTAGCACCTGGTTGTCGGCTTGCAGGTGTGTGCATAAGTTTTTGAGGGGCAAAATAAAATTTATCACGAAACCACCAACAAATTAAAAATTAAATGTAACGTTTTAAAAATGACACAGAATAGACCAGATATATGAACAATATCATATAAAATGAAGCTTATGATGAAATATATCACATTTGTTAAGTTATTGGATCACAACGAATTAGTAAACGGTAAACGGTTAAACTGAGTGCTTTCCCTATGCAAGTAAAATCTTTGCAATTGATCAAGGATCAGCCTATTTTTAGAACCAGTATTTTAGGGTGATAGTTATATGAAATATGCAGGATACTACTTTGTTGTGATATACCATATACTGTGCAGTCAAAATAATAATAATAAACACATATTAGTATATAGCACATGACACCTGAGATAATGCATATGTATGCAAATACATGTGAAATATACGCATAGAAATACAGTTAGGGTGACCAGATAAGCATACATAATTATCATAAATATAGATACTGTGGCATCAGCTTTTAAAAACAAATATATTTTCACAGCCGATTGTGCCTAACAAACCAATAAAATAAGATAAAGTAGTGGCTCATCGTTTGTCACTTCAAGTATGAAACACGATACTGTGCTCTTGGCATGTAACATATACGGAAACAACATATAGAATGTTGGTAATTCAGTAAAACATCGAACTTCAATGTTTGAATGAACCATATTATTCAATTAGCAATTAGGAACAACCCATCTGATGTCTAGCACAACTACACTGCGAATTAATAGATTTGCTTGCAGTACACAAGTACACATAGCTCTGGGCATAAAGTAGGCATTAGCTGACATCTCATTGGGATGGGCAGTGGTGGATTCAGCAATTGAAGCCAATTTGTTTACGATAATTTCTAATACACACCACAGCTGGCAAATTCATCCTCTTATGTGCTTTACAGGGGTCCGGGGTCATACAACTCCAGGAAAATGTCAAAATCTAAGGCCATAAAAGCCCAAATTAATCGTGTTTTTTTTTGGGGGGGGGGGGTACTGAAGGGAGGGCGCCGCTCCCTCTGGATCAGCTACAGAATGGGCTGCATAGTTTCGATTGGGCTGATTCTTCTGGAGATAATATACCAAAGAGAGCAATATGGGCACAGACCCTAATAAACTTTTTCGCGTAAGGCGTTCTTTGTGGGTGTTTTTTAAGATCTGTTGCTTTTTATCATGTAAGTGAATTGACTTCTACAGCAGTTGATGATAAAGGGATAGTACAGTTTGATCACAAATTCTCCGCTTCTTTTAATTCAAATCTGCCATTTTCAACGCTTGAATAAATAGTATGGTTGATGACAGTACTCATATCAGCACAGTAAGCTGATGAAGATATAAACATATTTGCTGCAAGATGTCCGCCTCATCTTGCCCAATAAATAGTAGAAGAGTAAAGTTAACAGATCTGTGCAACGATATGTTACGAATGTATCAGGATGATACATTATGTCAGTAGATTTACATGCATATATTTTACAGTACTATAGTGTACAGAAGCGATATTATGGAACCATAAAGTTACAATTTAATGTCAAAATATGGCATCACAATGTAGGCACATTACATTATAATGTCACTATTATGAGGGTATAGTCTTGTCACAAACCTTAAAATTCCATGTTATGGCATGATAGTGTCGATATATGATAATCATAGTAGGGCCTACCATAATATGGAATTATAATGACATTTATATGGCAATAAAATGTCGGTAGGCCGACATTTAACAGTATAATGACATCTATGTTTTTATACACCAGCATGACACTGAGATGGTGGGATACTCCACATTGTGCCATACAATGATGGGATGGAGCACTGCAGTCTCAGTTTATGTTAGTTTAATAAAAGAATAATACTATAATATTAAACTAGTAGCTGTAGTGTAAAAAAATTACATCCACATCATTGTATATGGTATTAAATATTATCAGCATACTGTCACAATAGGATGCTATAATTCCAGAATATGGAGTTATAGTATTAAGATGATACTAGTTCCCCACAACATGCTATTATAATGAATATATATGACATTAACTAGTCAATATATGACATTTTGTTTAACTGTGAGTTCTGATAATAAAATTATAAGTGGAGATTTTGTATTCAACAGCATCAGCATATGATGTCAGAATATGGCTTTATAAAGTATGAATATAGTAATATAAATGGCAATACAGTAGTAAATAGAACCTGCTGTGAGCATCCACTCCTATGCGAGGCCACTTGGTCATTCCCAAAAATGGCATTTGGTATATAAATGACCCTTTTATGTGCAGCCACCTATATTAAAAATCTACTTTGACTGTGTCGCAAGGGTGGCGTGATCAAGATCTGCTGAAGGCAGGTCGAAACGTTGCAATTGCAATCGTTTTACACTAAGTTCCAAAGTGTGTAAAATTTAATCACTTATCTGACATTTTAGTATCCTAGATCAAAGCCATTATAATGGCATGATATTGCTGTATTATGGATATACGTGACACTTAAATATACGCATATATTATAATATATAAGATGACACCAAGTTCATTTAAGGGTCATTTCAAGGTCAAGGTCAAGGTCAAATAAACTTTTTCTTTTTGGGTGGTTATACCGAGGCCTAGCTATGATTAGATTATGGATATTTTAATCTGTATATATTCCATTTAAAATATCAGATATTTTAGAAATGTATTGTATTGAATGTATGACAGGGCACATATTGGTTAATATTTTTTTTGAAATTTTCTCTCTGTTCAGGTATGGATTATTAGAGTATTCTAATCATTTCAACTGGTTTAGGGGCTCATGTATATAAATAAAAAGCTGTTTATTCTGAAAAACATAGGGACAAAAAGGCGCTTGATTATACGCATATTTACCATATTTTCAAATTTGGGAGTTTGAATGGTATGCTTAACCCGTTGAACACGAGATTATTATGCTACTGAGCTGTTTCTGATACGAGATTATTTTATGACGTCATAGTTATCTCATGCAATCAAACCAGGAGATCTCCGGGGCTCGTATCTGAATGGTCTCCCTAAATCACGGAGATCTCCGGGGCTCGTCACAAACGGGTTAAATACAAAGTTCAAATGTTCTTTAAAAACTCCTCTTTTGATCCTTGATGAAAAAATTTGTCTTCAAGTATATTATAATAAAGCCATATAACCTCCACATTATTTTAGATTTTTAATTAGTTTTTTTCTGTGCATAATAATGTTGATTGACTGTTAAAATTGATAAAGTAGGGGTGAATTTGGCGGCCATTTTGAAAATAATCTGTAGCTCTAGATCAAATAATATTGTCCTAAAGTATATTAGACTAAAGTTTTATTACATCCAGATTGTTTTTGATTTTTAATTGAGTGTTTTCTGTTCTTAATAATGTTGATTGACCGGTAAAATTGACAATTTAAGGGTGAATTTGGTGGCCATTTTGAAAATACTCCGTAGCTCTAGTGCACACACATGAAAGCCGACAACCGGTCGGGGTTTCATAATAAAAGGTCTGAGAATACATCTAGCAAGGTTTTAGGTATGTAGAGAAAAGTCGACAAGAAAACCTTAAATAAGCTCTTTTCCGATTCCTGGCCAACTGACTATGCTGTGTGATCCATTTGATAGAACAGTTCCATTTGTCATTTGTGACTGTGCGGTGCTCGCGGCACCTGGTGAATAAAAACTTACGCTCACCAGGTGGGGCGTCAGCTGATATTGTTGAGTGTTGAGCCAAATTGTCACGTCGTTATGATTCTAATTTTTCAAACGTCTCTCAAAATTTAGGTGAAGTGATTAGCATTGTAACTTCCTTGCCAAATAATACTACAGCGGTAGCATAGAAATTACAAGTACAGCTATTATGTATTATATAATTACTACTAACTATAATGTGAGACACAATTTGTTTCTGATTATTGTTACAATAATCAGAAACAAATTGTTTCTCAAATTATAGAGAAAAGTGGCGTCACAGAATTAGTGTCTTTACATGATACATCGCATCACCAATCGTGCTTGTCATTCTGACTAGTATTTTACAATAGGCCTACCTTATAATATATCCAAATGAAGTAATGCTAGTAGCTGGGATGTTGAACCAATGAAATTAAATTAAAAATATAAGTTAATAAGTAGCCAGATACGGGTTTTAAACCAAATTAATGTTGAAAATAGTGCTTATTGTTTTTGGAGAAATTAAGTAGATTTTAATCTAGCTCTAATTAGTCAAGTCACTATTATGTTCTAAGGGTCAGGACGTCCCTAGGCTCATATATCCTGCAATAGTATTTTTAGGAGAGTCGGTTAAAATTTGCACCGAAGTGGAAAAATGAGTACTTTCTAGATCGGTGGCCATTAAAAAAATGTAACCCAATTTGAATTAATTCATAATGGCTACGACTGATAATACACAAATGGTATTAAAATTTAACCGACAAAAAATTAGTAATAGTTTTAAAATACCCTTGGTCACTCTCTAGATGGGTGGATATTAGCGTTTGATTTAGGAGTTATTTAACTTGTGTAAATGCAAAATGGCCACCTCTGATAAAAAGCTCAACATCATAAACGCTATAATTTCGCATCTAGCCACCTCATAGAGATAAAGTTAGGTCTTATATTTATCCTAATTGTATTAGGCCTACACTATAATCCGGCTTTGACATATCAATTATAATGATGGTTTGATGTTGTGGTCACCATAACTAGATTTCCATTGTGTTTCACACAGCTTGACAACTTTGTATAATAACAATTACTCTCTGCTTTATTGTATAGAGCTTCACCAATTTTCAAATGTGTACTGACACTGGTCATTGGCCACTACTCAAACGTAAAATTATGTTATAACCATGTGAAAAAATGTAGTATTCCATTATGCTTAAAGAAACACTCTTTAAAACTGAAGGAATTCACTGTGCATGCTGCATGGCGAATTTCTATAGCTCACTAATGGTTCACTATTACAGCAGTGGCCTGAAGGATCTGTAATGGCAAAACTAAAAGATATGGCTTCTTGTCAGCTGCTTTCCATGCAAATAAACCCGCAATATTGTTTCGATTATATTAGCAATGATCAAACTGTCCTACAGTGAGCAAACATGAAATGATCCTCGTTACTGCTGAAGTAAAATATGTGAGCCTGGGCAAGTCTCCAGTCAAACCACTATGGATTTACAATATCTACCAGTATTGCGGAAACTGTCGTTATACATCAGAATCTGACGTCCGTAGAAGAAGTCAGATTCTGACGTATAAAGACGATCCCCACCCGCATTGAAAGAATTACAATATTTATTATGGCCGCAGACCAATAACATAGGTATTTAAATGAAGCGGCAAGAGTTAACTAAAACATTTTTGATAATTTCAAACTAAAATAAAACACCTTCGGTCTCCATGTTTATACAGAATAGCTCAGCGTTGTAAGGGTTAAGTGGGTATTTCCAGAGAACATTCACGACACTTATGTAAATCTACGTACACGATAAAGCCCGAGGAGGTCTACATTCTTAGCTGTGGAAAAGGCCGAGGCCGAAGGCCGAGGCTAAGAACACATCCGACCATAATGAGGATTCCTCATTATCAACAGCTCAGTCACACCTGACTGATTACGGTACCATAGGCTTTTTAGCCTAATCTTGAACCTTAAATAGAATTAAATCATTCTAAATAGTGATCCAGTCAATTCTTTATTACAATTCTTAAAAGTAAGTAAAACTTTTATTATTTTGCCATAGAACACGCATGTTATTCCTATCCTTGAAGTTAAATAATAAAATTGTCACATCAGTCACGAAAAAACCGACAATTTTTATTTGATGGTTTCATTTTTAGCATAATCTTGAGCTTTAAATAGAATAGAATCATTTTAAATGGTGACCCATTCAATTGTCATTACAATTCCTAAAACAATGTAAGCCTTTACTACTTTGCCATAGAGCACACATATTTTTCGTAACCTTACTTTAAATCATAAAATACTCACCTCAATAATTCACATAATAACATGTGCTTTTAAAAAGTCTGTCTGTGTGTCTGTCTGTCTATAATGTGTTCAGCTGTATTTCATAGCATCAATAATGATTGCGAAGTAGAGAAATGATGAAGAAAAAAACAAGTGCTATACTTATAGACATTAAGTTTATCGGAACGGCCAATTAGGTGTAGTTCAATATGAGGTTGACACATTTATGCCGTGACGGTCAGTTTTGGCCATACTTATAGATCTGAGAGGTTTCTTATGATATTAACGAAGACGTGTTAAAAAATTGGCAGACTTAGGTTACAACCCAATTACAACGCATTGCAAGTGTATTCCCGTTTCTGTCTCTTCGAACCAATGAAAGGATTACAATAATTTCTGAGAAGAAAAATTAGAACCTAAGCGATTTAAACTCAAGCAGATTAAATGCTGACATTCTATAGATTTCTGTGCCATGAACTCTCCTTTTCTTTAATTTGGAGGTGAAAACATATTGGGTAACAGGGCAGCAAATACAGTCTTTTGGCTTTGTAGAGCAGTATGCCTGTACAGGTCCACATCTGACAATGGGTGGTTGTCGGTGCTCGGAAAATTAGTGGTTTTAATGGTATGATAGGATTACATGGGATTGGCCACTGGGATTATTTTTACCGTCTTCACACTAGTGTGATGGTAATCCTGGTCTATATACTGGTCAATTTACAATCCATAATCAGTGCCGAATCCAGCATTGCGCCAAATTTCCAAGTACAAGTTAGACACCGCAGCTAGTATAGCCAGCTATCTTATGTTATGCTCTAGGTGGGTACGCGGGCATGCACCCCTCGAAATTTTGACATATAAGGCTTCAAATGGTGTATTCTAAAACATACTTCGGCCGATGTATGGCACTTTTCTGTTTTTGGGACACTGGATTGGGGTGGGAGAGGGGGTACTGTTCACTTTATATTACGCTTTTTCGCTGATTTCTCGCTCAATTCTGATCAATTGTAATAAAGGATTACAGGCACTATTGTCTAGTGATGCGGTGAATACCCTGAAAAAATTCTTTGAAAAATAGTGCATAATTTAAATGTCAGTCTCTATGATGTTAGTAAATGACGTCCCTCTATAAACATTATAAACCTAATAACATCAGGACAATCGCCGCATCACTAGAAAAGAGTTTTTACGAAATCTCATGAAAAATGGTTGAGAATTGACTGAGAAACCGGAGAAATTCAATCACCAAGGTTATGTGATTCCGGGACGAGAAATAATGTATGTTTATTTAAAATTGACAATTAATTGATGATCTTTACTCTTCTTCAAATTTTGGCTGATGGTTTAACACTTCTTTGCCCAAATTCCCCACAAAAAACGCAGGGGAAAGGTGGGTATATGTTGGCCACCCCTTCTCATCATTAATTTTGGTGACCGAGCCACTTATAACTGCCATGTATAAATACACAGTCCAATTGTCATGATTTTTTACGAAGAAAGTGGTGTAAAACGATTGTTTAAACTCTGGCCTCAATTGTGTGTTTTAGTGTTATTTTATCTGATGATGAGTTTCAAAATAAATATGTCACAATCTCTAAACTGATTATAAACTCAATGAAAACTGTTGAAAATTGTGAAACAACATTTTCACTTGATAATATTAGTTCAAGGTCATTTCAAGGTCAAATAAGCCAATCTTTCAATGTATGAAAATCACATTGTTGCGAACTTGGGCGGCTACCGATGATTCGCAAAGAATGATTAATTGGGCTATTATGTGCCTGCTCGCTTGGTTCTACATTTTTGCATTAGATGAAAAGTACCCACCAATGCACACCAGAGCCATTGTTATCTCAATGTTTTACTTGTACTGTGTTAATCCGTCACACAGGCCTCATACTGGCTCAATGGTTGTACAATGCGTCTTTTATGTATACCACACTAATCCGATCACACGAAAGACCAACTCTGACAAGGACAATCACGCTTTTACTCAAGCATAACGGTATTCTACAGTGTAATCCCATTTTTAAATCTACTTAATTAAAGCGGCGATCGCCTTCATGTGCTTTCCAGAACAAAGATGAAATGACTTGCTGGCATAATTTGGCGCCAGATAGAGCCAGCCAAACTTAATCCTTTAATTGTGATAATCATTGTGAAATAGAAGTCATGATAAATGTATCATGCTTAACTATTTAATCATATCCTAAAAATGAAAATAAAATACCAATGGGTATAAGATGAGTGAAGTATGACCCATATCTTTTAAATATGATGAGAAATTATCGTCAGCGTTGGCCTATACTAACGCATCTCGACCTCATAAATAAAATAAAATAATTGTGTGCATTCTTTGTACGCAGTCTATTATTTTACAAAAATCAGATTGATCACAATAATACAGTATTTTTTATTTTATTTTAGTCTTCCATGGAACAATTACATCAATTTTATTATTTTATTTATTCATTTTTTTATTTTTTTTATTTTTTTATTTTATTAGTGAGACTTTACTGTACATTCTGTCATTTAAAAAATATTGTGAATGATTTCATCTATTGCTGGGATATGTAGATGAAATTCTAGGGAGGTTGCAAAATCTGATAATTCTGCCACCGATAAAAAGCTTTTGTTTTGTCGATACATCAAGGCATAAATAGTAGCATTGTGTGAATTTTGAAGCCAATGACAATTATTTATGTATGTATGCTCAGTTTATATACAGGCTATTTGTTTGCCATGTTTGGGTGTAGTCTGTATTCCAGCAAACAAGAGACCCTGACCCAGTGTTGTTTTAATGCTGGTCCACCGTCTACGACGCTGGACCAGCATTAAAACGACACTGGGTCAACGCCTCGTGCTTGCTGTGATTTTACCTAGTTACAGATCACGTGGATACGGATACGGATCAAGGGATTCTATAACGCCGTGTGACGTCACACTAATCCAGACCACGTCTACAGACGGGAAATCGTTAAATCCGGAATAACACTAGCCGCTTGTATCAGCAAGATCCGAATAAATCCACAAAGTCTCATAAAAGGGTTAAAATATATTACAATTTGTCTTTGTATTATTGCGAAAAATAGTAACTATCGCTACACATGGCTTTGAGCTATATACTCAGCAAACACAGAACATTTTGTAGGACATTTGTACAATGTTGGACCAACGTCGAAGATGTTGGGCCGACGTTGTAGAAATGTTTTTAAAATGTTTAGTGTTTGCTAGATAGTGATGATTTATATAACAAACATCACATGCACTGTACATGTATCACTATTAAAAAAATATATTATTCAAAGTGGATAAAATGTCTGTCTTTATCAAGCAACATTTCTCAAACAAAATCTGAATAAATATATCCAGTTGACAATAATTTTATATTGATTTCATACATTTCGTTTGTTAGGTCCTATTAGAGTTTTTTTTTAGAGCACTCTTGTTATGGAAGGGTTAAGATCAGCTTAATATTGTAACCTGTAATGATTAGAAGTTAAGAGGGGGGCGAGTGGTGCTGGTATTATTAGCATTCTAGTGGACAGAGCACACTGTGAGCAGCACACACCTCAGGGACACAGGCTCCACACACACAGCCAAGTTATTACCAGGAACCAGTCAGCACTGCCAGGAAGTCACAACTACACTCCAGGAAATGAGCTTTCAAATAGGAGCGCGGCATGGACATAACTTATAGCACCACTCACTCCCAGCTCAGTATCAACATCACTCGTGTGCGCACTGTTTCTATTTAAGGATAGATTTCTATGAATAGTTTAGCAGAGTTTTCCCTTTAAACCAACGACAACACAGCTTTAGCAGTGAATGATTATTTCCCAGACAATATCACCATATTATGGTGCATAGTATGGACTTTATGCTCAGTGGATTATAATATCAGCCAGTGATGGGATTTTATAAACTAGGATAAATCTGTGATTTATTTAAAGTTGAATATATCAAGGAACGGAATGTGTTGTATGTCAAACTGAACACACACATATATATATACTCCATTATTCGATATACTTTTGTTAGAACATGAATATTTCTGGCATGTGTTAGTATGATAACCAGATAACAGATATACCGGTACCATCACACTGTCATGGTTTGACCTAGGTAAATACACACCCTCAACCTCGGAGTGACTGGAGCTAACCATTTTTCTGGTTTTCAGTGGTTATTGTGGTTACGCGGGTTTGTGGATATCAGCCATCATGTCTTGTAACAGCGCCTCATGCTTTATCACAGTTAAATACGGCAGTGAGTACCTAACCCTTACAACGCTGAATTATTTTTGTTTAAACAATGGAGACTGAAGGGCTTTTACCCCTCGGCCCCGTTGGGCCCGTCGGGGTATTGTCGTCCCCTTCGTGCGCCGCCGCCGCCGCCGTCTCCACCGCCGCCGCAAGCAGTCTTCTGGCTACTACACCAACATGGTGCAACAGATTGAATTCATAATTCATACAAACATTCAACCCCTCTCGGCACTTTTTTTTCACTCAAGGTAAAAGTCATAGGTCAAAGGTCAAAAGGTCACGGTCAAAAATTCAAAAAAAATTATTAACGCGATAACTTGAAAAATTATTATTGGATCTCTCCAATTTTTTACGTGAAGCTACCCATGAGTATGGAGATCACCTTATTAGATTTTCAGCTTTCCACCAATAATCAAAATGGCCGCCACCTGACGACTAAATTTTTTTTTCGACTAATTTGTTTTTCAGTATGCCTTGCAACCGGGTATACAGTAGTTAAATACAGTATTTAAATACAGCGGGGATTGGTATTATAACATAGTGTTATTTGTATTCTTTATCTTTGTCATCTGTGTACTTCATTATTTACTGTAACAAAGGAAAATAATATAAGAAGAAGGACCCCGCATAAAAAAGAATGGCCCCCAATCTACATAATGTTTAAATATTCCCCTATCTTCATTGTAAAATATAATGCATATAAATCCGCATGAAAATGAACCCTTTAATTGCGGAAATAATTATTATTCAGTTTTATTTATTATTTTGAATGATGCAATATATCTTTTTTACATATGGCTATACACAAGCATTATCATTCAAGCTATTTTTGTGCGGAATAACAAAAATTGAAGCATCTATATTCTTTTCCCGCAATTATTTTATATCGTTTACCACTGTTTACATGTGCATAAACAATTAATATTAGACCCCAGATTTACTTTCAAAGTGAGCCGCTAGTCGTAATATCTGTGTGGACAATTGCAATATCAAGTGAAGAAAAGTGGAGACAACATAGGCATATGGCGTCCTGCAATCAAAGGAATATGCCCAGCATTGGTCCAGTGTTAGGACAACGTCTGAGACGTTGGCCTAACACTGAACCATCGCTGGTCCATGTTTCCCTAACTACCAGGACACCGTTGCCTGCAGGACGAGGAGTAATTGGCGGACAAACAAAGATAAAGGTAGAATGACATTCTGCCAGGCTTATTGCCTATTATAGGCGGCAATATAATCTCATGTAGCCTTGAACTTGTGTATTCACACTTGTTTTATTACGACCATTTATTAACGCATGTGGCATGACATTACATTGTACGCAGCACATTGACACATAATGAAAATGCAAATTTGTGATCAGTAAATTAAATAACACATAAAACACGCGAGGTCTAATTTACTCCAAGAATTAACACACTAAGCCGAGTTATTTACTAATAAGTGGAATGGTCAGGACAATAACAGTGTTGAATAAGACCCACCCTCCCAGCAGACACAAGACGTTGAATCATTGTTGGTTCAACGTCGGTACACCGTCTTCGACGCTGGACCAACGGTAAACCAACATTGATTCAACATCTTGTGTCTGCTGGACTGTTGGGATCTGATAAATATGATATCTATTGTGATTAACAATGACTATTATCAAGAATATATTAACCATGTACCAGGAGGTTATAAGTAATAACACGGTATAAAAATAATGCCAGTATTCTTGTGTACCTTGTACTTAAGTATGATCGGTGTTACCTTTTATCAGAGTCAACGTAGCGTTGTCAACATATATTGTCGTCACAGGAATGTTGTTGTCAGATTTGCGTCATGATGTTATATCCATACTAGAATTGTTATCATGAGATTATTATAATTTGGTTATTGCCACAAGCTTCTTAGGATCAGATATCAGATCGTTCTGATATGGTTGTCACGCGATTGTTGCCATGAGATAAATATCAGCAGACTGTTTGTCTCAAGGTGGGCATTATGCGATTAATAGTATAAAGAATTTACTATGAAATTGTAGTCATCAGGTTTTTAGACTCATGCTGTTATCATTTATGTTTTTCTGAATTTGATATCCTATGCCGTTCATATCAGCATGGGGTATACATCATTCATCTCATTAATTGACTACAACGTTTTTATCGTATTAAAATGTCACCTAAATGACCATTTTAGCCGAAAAGTGACGTAAAGCAATAATTTACTACTACTAAAATCTATCCCGTTCGTATCAGCACGGGTTCGTTATGAGATGATAATCTATACCGTTCGTATCAGCACGGGGTTGTTATGAGATGATATTCTATACCGTTCGTATCAGCACGGGGTTGTTATGAGATGATGTTCTATACCGTTCATTAGTTGCTGTCAGTGGAATTTAGCATTTAAAAATATTAGTTCTTTAATACTGGTTTTGTCGTTTCCCTCGCATTTTAAACCATTTTAATTTCTGTAATCCAGAGTAATAAACCAGTTTTTTGCCAAAACTATTGCAGTTTTGTCAAAGGTTTCCAAAGGAGCGTGTCATTCGTAATGAGTTATCACATATTATAACATAGGGATGCGCGATGTTAATCGGCATGTGTTATTATACAATATACAATATTATAGTCCCATCCTGCTTCATCAGTATTTTGCAGGGCGGGGCCCTGGTGCAGTGGTTAAAGCTGCCTGCTTAGAAAGTCATAGATTGCGGGTTCGAACCCACTCTGGCCTTCAAGTTTAAAAGAAACAAAAATTTTCTTCTCCGCTTACTCGTAAAGATTCAATAATTTTATTGTGCTGAACCTCCTTGACCGAGGTAGCGTGATCGGCCTCAGACCGCCAGGGCTCAAATTTCGAATCCTGCGTCTGGAAGGCAGTCATCTCACCATCCTCAGGAGGTTATCCTGGCCCAGTTTGGCCTATATGTGCACAAAGGTGGCCTAAAAAACCCATTCATTTCATTTCATCAGTATTTTCCATTATTTATCGCCTCTATTGGATAACTGCTCTCTTCTCGCTTGCCTGATTTACTGAAACGATCATAATATCGATTTTCTGTCGTGTGTCACCACATTTCTATTAGCACTTGTAACTTTTTTCTTCAAGCGAATTCCGCGAGTATCAATAATGGCGAAGTCAATATTGTCTGAGCTTTTAATTGTCAATTTACGTGCCAGGGTCTGTATTCTCGTATAAGTTACGATATATCGTAGACTTCGGATTTGTCGAGATGACCATCTCGACCAATCCGTAGCCTACGATATATCGTAACACGTACGAGAGTACGGGCCCTGTGCGTGAACACTAAAAACTAGCACCAATATATCTAGGGGGATATATTATGTAGGCCTATATGAAAATGTCATCAATTTAAACTTCATTTATTTTTCAAGGATTAAAAACAATGTCATCACCTTGTGAGATATTATTTATGTCTTTTCAGACTAGGCAAATATAGTTGGACTCTAGAGGGTACTTTAGGTGGGACAATGTGTTATTAGCTAATAATTGATGTAACAACAATTGGAGGTATATTGACATAATCACGCCACTTGAGGTGTGTAAACTCTGGCGTTCACGCGTTTACCTCTATGACTGAGTACGCGACTTTGATCCAACGCTGGGATAATGTCTGCGACGCTGGCCCAACATAGGCTCAAAGTCTCGTGTTTTCTGGATACTGCTCTTGTCTGGGTCAACCTGCCAGCCCCGATGGCTCATTCGGTTCGGTTATGGCTCGAAACTCAGAGGTATTGGGTTCGAATCCCGGCTGGGTCGAATGCTTGTCATCGAGTTTGTGCATATACAGTGCTCCAAACTGTTCAACGGCATGTAGAGCTGCTCATGGGACTGCCATGATTGTACAGAAAGCGACGTAATAAAGCAACATATTCACTCACTCTGGGTCAACCCTAATTGTGAAATAACAATCATAGCGTCGCTCTCAAAAGACATTCAGTTAAGTCAAGGCAGTTGCACATCTATGAATAAGTGAGCATCACAGTTAACATTTGTTTTTTTGGGGGGAGGGGGGGGGGGGAGGTGGCATAATAATCAGCATCTCACCAAGCACTATTCAGCTATGTAATGCGGCTGATTTGAAGTGTTTGTCCTCAAGGACTGATAAAAGCTTATTGATCGTTAGTTTGCTAGTCCACTTAGACTAACTGCTTCACAAATATAGAGCCTGCCATGCATCAACCTATTTGTTTTACACGTTTTAGTTTTGAGCGCGGTGTCTTCGAGGTCAAGGGCAGACTAATATGTCGTCGTAAAGGTCATTTGGTCCTCTCACAGCCTTCATTTATCTTGTAGACGTCAGATTCTGACGTATAAACCGACGGTCCCCGCACTGAAAGGTTTAAATCAAACATTATTTGGTTCAATTGACATATTTTTTGTTTTCTACAAATCAATGGATCTTCAACATACATGTCGTTTGGCCATCGCATTAGCCCTCTCTTGACTCGTAAGAATTTTTTGTCGTGATTATGTACAAAAAAAGAGTTTTATTTTCTTTGTGTGAATACAGTTGTGTAATAGCGGGAAACATTCGATTCACCACTTAAGTTTAGTTACTGTATATATTTATCAAATTATATTTTTTTAAATTGTGTTGTGTATTTATTTTGTAAATATAATCAAATGCCATAAAGTGAAAATGACTTTTTCTATTATCAGTAAAAAATAAACGAAGGTAATTATACTGGTATTTTGCTAAGTGTTTCTATCATCTCCATGTTCACTGGTTTGCATAACGTTTCTTGTTTTACTGCTATACTTTTTGTAAGTTGAAGCATCAGGGGAACATGTTCTTAATTACGGGAACAAAACATTTGAAAACGAATCATCTATATGATGATCAACTGCAAACAATTTTCGTAAACACACTTTAGTACTTGACACATTTCAATAGTGTGTACTTTATTACATATTTCTAAACGTATTACGTGGTTACGCTATGGCATACAAAATAAATTCTAAAATGCCGGTTAATGTTAAAAGATTACAGGATCATTCTAACACGCATGTTTGTATAGATCAAAAATGACAGATAAATTCTAATAAGCATATTAATAATGATTTAGGATATGACAGACAACTACTAATAAGCATGTTAGTGTCGATTAGAAGATGACACATAATTTCAGGCAAGTCTATTAGTATACAAAATATGTCAGACGAATTATAATACGCGTCAGATTATATGTTAGTATTACTTAGATAAGGACAGACAAATTATTGATTCGAAAATGACAAATACATTCTAACACACATGTTAGACTTGATTTGAAGATAACAGAACAATTCTACCATGCCTGTTAGTATTGATTTGAATATGGCATACACTCCAGGCAAATGGTAAAGATCGTTGAAGATTAACCTTGATTATTGTAGGAAGGTATCCAATTCTCCCACATTATCGCCACCCAGTACAAACTTTTTTGTGCTGGATTACAAATCCGGTTCTGGTTGCACATTAGAACAACCGGAACAGGCTGAAACGTTCCGGCACAGTGATTTTATCCAATTATTTTGTCCAAGTATTTCCGCTAACAATGGCTGAGCGCCGAGCTAAACTTTTTTTCAGCACACAGATAATTTGGAAGTAAATTATTAATAACAAGTTTTCTTGATATTTCAAGATATTATACAGCTGATAAGATATTTACACTATTTATTTTCCTGTCAGTCTGTTTTTCGCAATAGGCGCTACATGTACTAAATAGCCCATCTTGTTGAACGTTTTGTTAACACATTGATTGCTATCCATTTGATAGTGGGTTAATAATACCCATTTAGTGCCAGAAAATAATATACTTTCAGTTCTGGATGGCTGTCTTCGTTACACAAGATATAATTCAGCTCATCAATCATAGAACATTAGGTATAAATGTACAAGTAACAACAGTCAGTAAAATTGTCAAAAGCAATTGCTTGTCAGCCGCATTTTTTGTAAATCTGCTTCACATGATTCTGAATACCCATTCAACTCTGATGTGTGTAGCCTATTATTTAAGTTAAACATGTCTAGTAATTATCCTTACATTGTCGGATTGTTGGATATCTGTCCTCGTCACACAAAAATAACTGGTTAATTATTAGATGGTAAAGATTTTTTTATAAAAATGATACTCTGACGTTTGATGAATATACACAAGAACAGCTATGAATGCAGAGCATCAAAGTTTATAATTATTGCAGCGTAGTCTTAGGCTACACGTGTTTAACGTTTGATCAACACGCTTTCCGTGGGTTTTTTTGTCGAGATGATCACGTCACGACATAGTCCGTCCCCTTGGATATGAAAGGGTGTATCTGCCGCTTTAAAGCAGGGAACGATCAGACCCCAAGACTAACAACTCTAAAAAGGCAAAATGTTGCATAGTCAATTCTACCAAACTAATTATTTTAAATCAATTTAATACTATAAGTCCTATTATTGTATTTTATAATTGCAGATAACAGAGAACAATTATTTAATCTTTGGTGTCACTGCAATGTGCTGATAGAATGTATACGACGCAAGTGTCAATGTGAAGATGCAGGTAAGAATGATGTCATAGTAAACCAGCATGGTAGATTATGCTGTTTTGAAGTATAAGCCTATATCCACAAAACAGACATAATATAAAAGATAAAACATTAATCAGTCATTCATTTAGGCTAAATTAGTCAGCAAGACTAGCGGGATAAAGGCATTCAAAATACAAATTTATTCAGATTATTATAGATGATGTTGCATAAAACACAGGAGCTAAAAATGTTTATTTGGATAACCCATCTAGCTCTTAGGGACTCACCATTAGATACCTGGGGGAGGGAGGGGGGCTAGAAAAAAGTAATAAAAAAATTGTCGACACAAAATTTTGTTGAAAATATAAGCAGAAAAAAAAATTGTTGACGGAATTGGGAAAGTATACGACAAAAACTGATATTTCCGTTCTTCAACGAAACAAAAAACCGCCAAAACATTGTTTTCTTGCAGAGGTAGGCCTATAAAAAAGATTGCAACCAACAAACATTCCATTCCCCCTCCAGATATCTTATGGTGCGTCCTTAATGTTATGGTGACTTCAGATGTGACATTAAATCCTGAAATATTATGTGAATATATAGTTTTAACACAAGGCACTGGCACTATTGATTCTACTGATTTTTGTTTGTTCAGGAACGATAGATCTGGTGGACTTAGAGGGTCGAGTGAAGAATCTCAGCAACAGACCGGAAGAGTACGCGCATCAATATATAGACGGCCGAACTACATACATACTCGTCCGAGTAGAAAGTAAGTATAATCAAATAGTTGTGCCCGCGATATCATCATGACAGCTGCGTGATAGGCCTATGTGTAATCGTAAGCCCTACGTGTCATTTTCAATTCTAATTTCACACTGCATTTAATTACACCTATAAAATATACAGTGTTTTATCATGACAATGCCACTTAACATGATTTTAATATTATGTATGCGATAACATGTGCCTAGCAGGCCGTCAATTAAGAAACCTTCTTTGGGCCTTCTTTTTGTAATTCACACCCACTCCGCTCCAGCCCCATGTGATTATAACGGGTTTCGTCATTGATTATGAGCGATAATATATGACAACTGAATAATACCAGGAATGAATAATACACATTTCTGATAATACATAATTATGATAGAAATTTCTTCCGTTTAATTATCATGCTGTAATTTCAACTAACGCCTTAAACAAAAATTCCGTAACTTTTTTGAGTGCTTTTTGAACTTGATTATCTACACAGACTACACGTTCAATGTTGGGCTCTGAAATTGTATCTATTCTCGGATGAGACTTCTGTTTATATCATCAGCGATGTTAATTTAATTGACGTATTTCGATTTTACTTTCCTCACTTTGCTGTCATAATGTTCAGTAGGTCTTGTTATTAAAATAATGTACATGTATTATCTTATTATAATGCACTAAAATTACAGCCTATATTAGAAAGCTTGGTGTCTTGGAACATATAGTTCATTGCTTGACTTCACCACGAAGGGTCCCCTGACCAAGTTGCATACAGTCTTATATATTAAAAACCTTGTCCTGCTAAGTAAATTTATTGAAATTACTCATATTTGGTGGATTTGAGCACAAATATTTGCAAATTTGGATGTTTAGACACACATTTCATTCCCAATAACAGTGATTTGTTCGACTAATAAATTAAAAACGTCAGTAGTCGTGATCAGCAGGATGAGGGTTAACATACGGTATTATTGTTTTAGAACAGAGTCGTCATGAGCCGAGACGTTACGTGTGTTTACTGGACAACGTGGAAGAGTTACACCCCCAAGTTTTAGGTGAGAAAGACACTTTTCGTGTTTACAAATGGACATAGCATTCAGATATACATAGATGGAATTGAAAAATAAGTTGATAGCAATTCCCCACTACTAGTATTTATATTTTGATCCTATGTTCTTTAAACAGGGGTTGATTTATTTCTTATTCTACTCTGAGTTACCTCACAATAACGTTTATTATTGTGATAAGAGCCATCTGGTGACTAATGCTTACATCGAGTTGTACGTGGAGCGTATGAGTCGTAGCCCAGCAAACACGAGACATTGGGTGAATGTTGGGCCAACGTCGTAGACGGTGGGCCAACATTGACCCAACATTGGCTTGATGTCTCGTGTTTGCAGGGTAGTACAAATCACTAAAATTTATGTATTATAGGCTTACATTTTTAATCGTCTTAGAGAGTGAAGTGGAAGGGGAAGTTAAAATAATATTTCTAAATGTAAAAATGTAACAAAAAAAACTTCTGGTGAATGTTAATCTATAGTTTTATTCTGTAGATGTTTAGCAATAATCTTGTGGTGTCTTTCAATGTCATATATAAAGGCCATCAGCAACAAAAAATACAAATGTTTTGTGTTTGTTGGGTAGAGGGTAAACACACCATATAAGGACAAAATATACAAATATTTATAAATATTAGAGATATATACCCAGCAAACACAAAACATTTGACATTTATACAATGTTGGACCAACATTGGTTGGTCCAACGTTGTACAAATGTTATACAAATGTTTTGTGTTTACTGGGTAGCTTCATCCGCGTGTGATTTATTGACAGAGCGCCTTAACAGCAGCACCAGTGAGAGTCGATCCCAGACCTCATCCGGCAGACGTGACCGCTGGGCAATGATGAGAACAGTCACCAAGATGGGCATGAGACCCGTCAAAAGCAGAGAGAGCAAGAGAGCGAAAGAAAAAGCGTGAACAAGATGATCAAGCCACGTCGCGAGTGCAAAGGAGGGGGGGGGGGTATCTCAGAGCGGAATTCATATTTGACTGACGTGTTGTTAAGTATCTGTGGACACCCTTCCCACTGGCCACACAACGTTGTTGCGACTATGAATCAACGTTGATTCAATGTCGCGAAACGTCGTGTGCCCAGTGGATAGGGTCTCCACATATATTTTAGAACACGTTCTGATCGGAACTGCATGAAAGTGAGCCTATACTAGAAAACTCAGCCTGGTGATTACCGCCAGTTTGTTTCGTGTACAGTAATCGCATGGGCGATCACATTTTCACGTTTTGGCGCAATTTTGCCAAATATAGATAAAAGTCGAGTACAAAATGTACTGTACTTCTTATGTTGATTTCAGCACGCCTTCTTGAAATACAGCACTTCACATCCTATTAGACCTATGCCAGCTTCTGAAGGGCTTACATAATTCAACGCCATGACACAGCCAGAATTTATGTAATTAAAAATACTACGCTGCTGGTTTTAAAACTTAGGACTTATATAGTGTTATTTTGACGGGATTTAGAACCTGACTTTGCACTACCGTCATAAACAGACTGAATACGTGATAGGTGCTGACTCACCAGATACTGACGTCACTGGACAGACGATTCCGTTTTTTTGTGTTTAGCAAAAATGCGAATATCGTGTATACCCTCAACTATAACAGGGGAATAGCTTCACTACCTCGCATCATCAGCTGTATTCTTATTATTGTGATTTTTTTAATAAATAGAGATCCTTATCAGACTTTGCTTCTTACTTTTCATGTAGAGACTAGAGAGTCTCATCAAGAACTGCATGCTTGTTTTATTGTTCAGTTTTTGCAATATGGCTATTAGCAAATAACCCGTAACACGATTAAAATATATTTATGCATTTTCTATCCAAGAAAGTGTCTACGATAATTTGAACCAATGTCACTACCTTACAAAAATAATATGCTATTTCATCTGGGTCCACGTGAGAATTAAATTATAGTTAAATGAACACAGAAAGGGAATTCCATGTTGTATAAAAAGTCGTACAGGCTGCTTCAAAGAGACCGGTCTCTTCATTCTTCTTGGTACCTATAGTATAATGGATAACAGCTTGGCCTTCTTTATAAACCTTGTATGTATACAAGTAGAGCCGTATCAATATATTTAAACCATTGAAAAGGGTTAGTAGAAACATCCGATTTATGGCCAAAATTATTCTATTATATGGCATAAAATCTAGTAAACGCAGCATACCGGGCCTGCTTAAACGCTGTTTACTTCAGACGTAGTGTACCTCTTTGCTGTAATCGATAACTACATTGATTGATGTTTCAATAAACCACATCTGTGTTTCAACTTATCCCCACTTTTTGGTTATTTAAAACGACAAAATTGTTGTGTCACATTTAAACCATGATACATAAAACATAGGTAATTAGTGTCTAGCTATAATCTGCCCTTACAGATGACCTTTAGTGCTTCGATGCATTATCCTCACAATTAAACCATAATGTATGGGAAAACATTTCTGGAAATCGTTTCAACTGGCCACAGCCCTCCATTACATTATGTTTGAATATTAGTGTAATGTGTTTTTCAAAAGGAATACTAAGAGTAGAATACTTACTTCATTTCCCGTATTCGTTTAATCGTATTATGTGTTATATTATATTAGGGCGCTATCAATAAAATAACAAAAAGAAAGACAAACAAAAAGCCAAAAAAAAACACATGAATCACACCAAAGAACAATTTATTTAATATGGATTTTTTTCGGTATACTGTATCCTAAATTAACAAAAAATCTGTATAGGCCATTTCAATCAATATATAAACCAGATTTACTTAGGTAAGTCACATTTTAAAATTTAAATTTAAATCGAATATTCCAGTATATAATACTAAGTTAGGTATGTACATAATTGTATTTTTATTATAATCAGCCAAGCTTATAAGGTTATGTTTTCGGAGAATCAGTTATACGACACATACATTGCAAAGTTGAGTTTTATAAAAAATGATCATATAATTCGATAATGTAATAAGACATATTTGACAACGTGGAATATTTCGTTCACTTATAATTTTTCTTTCTACATGAAGAAACAAAATTGTTTTAAAAATCAACGTGGATTTCAATATTAATTACAATAATGCAATGTAATACTTTAAAGATAAAATGATTCAAGTTTTATAATATAATATTGACTGTTATATAACATACAATATATAATATACAGCATTGAGATATGGATAAATGACCAAAACAATATGATAGACTACAGAAAGCACTGATAAGTTAAAGTAAAATATACAATAATATCACGATATCACAGACTTTCATCACAAATCGTCCTCTTCGTATTAAAGGGTCGTATCTGCCATTTTGTCACAAAGTGCCAGGTAAATCCCTTTAATCCCCTAGTCCAGAGGGGGCAAAATGCTGACTTTTGAAAATAAACATCAAATGACTAGAATACAAACGCATAACATTTCCCACATTATGGTAATATGTGTACGCTTGTAAATTAAGTTGCTGATAATAGTCGTTAATCCATTTGCCAGTTTAAAAACAATAGGGCCCACTACTGTCGCTAACATTGAGGACAGGGCTAGTTCTTTAAGTTATCTTGTGTTTGTATTTGTCAAACATCAAATCCAGCAGCTCAAACATGGACAGCATACTGGCTCCCACAAACAGTCCAAGCGAGCCTCCAATGTCACCTGGGGGAGAAATAAATACACAAAAACAATATTAGATGTGTCGTTTATGACAAAATATAGTATTTCGTTCCCTCGTATCCAAAGAGTCCTGTCTGCCATTAATTTATGGGACAGACAGGACTCTTTAACCCAGAGCGGACAATAAATTACTGTATAAGGATATTAAAGGTTTCTATTGACATAATCTGATAATTGAATGTAAATAAAAAGTAATTTATTTCCTATTTTACATCACACATTACCATAAGCTTAATGGGACTAGCCCTCATCACTTATTTTAGTAATGGTTGCCACAAAATCAGTTATTTTAACCTTCATTGGTGACATATCTATTTCTGTCTAAAAATATTTTAACATACAAAATCACTAGCCGTAATGAGCTAAACACGTTTAGACGTGTTGACAATCATAACTAAAACTAGGAGTGGGATAATCCAGTTAAGCCAAATGAATATGGGTGATGTAAAACAGAGGAGGACGTGTTGCATATAAGTATGCCAATATATAGCTGTGAAATAGAGATAATATTAGAGGCTCACTGTAAACTAGTTCAGTTATATTATTTTCCCATGTATAATAGTGGTACGATTGTTATGTTATGTATCAGTTGAATAGTTTTTTTTTTGAATCCCAACAACACAAGTTTATCATGATCTTATGACAATGTGTTAATAAATAATTATTAACTAAGTAGACTTACTCAACAGTCCTACTATATCGTAGGCTACATTTTGCTCAAATTCTTCATAGCTGAGCTCTCGCGTAAAGATGTTGATTTGCAAGAAGTTTTCTCTGTAAATAAGAACAGAATGATGTGCTATTATCGTCAGGTGTATATAAACGGTGAATGGGTGCTTTGAATAAAATGTGAAATCTCCTTACTGAACAAATGTAGTATCCAGCATAGTAGAGGCGCGAAACTGATGTAGGTTATCAGACATTGCTTCCAGTGCTTTCTGTAGCCTATCACCAATTCTCCCTAACTCTACAAGTAGCATCTCTCTTTCTTGATCTTCTATTTCTCTCTCTTCGTTGTCTTTCTTAGTGTCACCCACCTCCTCTATTGCTGCCAGTACACCATCTATGTCATCACCTCCACCCATCATGTCTGCATTCACCATCTCTGTCAACTGCTGATGTGTCAGCTCCAAGAAAGAGTCCTGGTCCGTTTTCAACAGTTGACATAGCACTTCCACTATTTCTTGTTGAGCTGAATTTAAAGTCAATCCACCCAATTCCATGATTTCCCTCAGTGTCATATCTTGCTCAGAAAACTGTATATAACATGCAATCATATGTAAGATCACATCAACGTAATTTATAATAGAAAGTTGGACGAAGGCATACATAATTTATCATGTTAGATAAGCAACTAGTCTACTTGCCACTCCCATTGACATAATGTGTTAAACTCAAAATGTCTTTTACAGCAAGGTTTTTTTATGGAAATATTATCTATATGATCCAAGGAGTCAGAAAATGCCGGATGCTAAATTTTATATGATGAGCATTTTTTTAATTAGCATAATTAGCATATTTAATGAGGTAAATTAGGGACTCGCCTATATCGGAGCCCCCAATCAACACAAACTCTAAACTTTTGGCTAACTTTGCATTTATTCACGCATAATAAAAATGTCAAACATAGTATCAACATTTTTTTTTAAATACAAAATGGCTCACATCCGCCATTTTGAATATGCATATTTAATTAGTCTATTTGCCACTCTCATAGACATAATATATCAAATCCAAAATGTCTTTTGCTGCAAGTTTTTTCTATGGAAATATTATCTATATGATCTAAGGAGACAGAAAATGTCGGATGCTAATTTTACATGTTCAGCAAATTTTTAATTGGCATAATTTACATATTTAATTATGTAAATTAGGGACTCGCCTATATCAGAAGGGTCAACCTCCAATCAACACTAACTCTCAAATTCAGCTTAAGACTACCTTTGCATTTTTCAAGCATAATAACAATGTCAAGCATAGGCCTGATATCAACATTTTTCAAAAATGCAAATGGCTGACATCCGCGGATATTGTCATAAATCAACATAGAAATACTTCCGTTTTGACACAAATCACAGGATCCAAATATATCTACAGAGTTCATTAATGTAGCATGTTAGGCTACCTTTATTAAAAAAATCGTACAATAATCATATTCAAATGCAATATTCAACAAACTGCTATGCGTAGACCTACATCAAATGATATTAAACATACAAAATGTTTTCACCCAGAGATTATGATGACCGTACGTGTGTTACAAATGTAGCTGAGTTCACTCAATGATGCGTAATCCTGTGTGTCATACACATAACCGGCTTCATCCGGATGACCAAATTTAAGATAGTGGCTATTAGACAGACAGAATACCTGCCAATATGTCATGAACAAGCAAGGAAATCTGCCTAGCTTTCAATACCATTATGGTGGCTGAGTTATTTTACCTATCTATAAATCACATTGCAGGCTGGAGTGGACGTGCATACAATACTATAATCTCACCTGGACCTATATTATTAGGTTGGAGCTATTTAGGATTTGCGGCTATTCGAGGTTCTTAATGTGAAAATTGCAGCTGCCTTCTCGGCTTCACCACGACACACCGATCCTCACAACTCTGGTGCATCAGTGAAAATAAATAGGGAAATCCATTACAGTCAGCTTATCGGATATTTCACTCAACTGTGTCAGTTTTGCTGAAAGTCGAAAATAATATTGCCATTTCTTTAGACAAAGACCGAGTCATTGCCTTCAGCCTTCTCCCCCTGCCTGCGGCTTTTGACACTATTGATCTTATCTTACACTAGTGAACTGACACGCTGCCGAATTGGTATGGTGTTTCTTGTGTGGCTCTGGATTTCTTTTCATACTATCTGAGAGACAGGTGTCAAAAAGTAAAAAAAATTAGACAAATTGTCTACTGCTTCTAATCCTTCACATGGCTACCACAAGGGTCTGTATTGGGCCCTTTGCTGTTCACTCTTCACACTCAGCTCAGTTATATTATCTCTGGACATAGTTTGAGTCACCATCTTTATGCAGATGACACTCCATTTTTATCTCTCTGTGTACTGAGAGTGCTCAGCAATCTTTGGTGGAACTACAGAGGTGTGTCATGACTGTCTTTAATCGCATGCCTCAAACCAAGTTAAACTTCAATCCAAGTAAAGCCGAATTCCTTCTAATTTGATCTGAATTTCAACAAAAAAAGTTTAGCCATCTTCCCCCCTTCCAATTCTTGATAACCAAACAGACCCAGCAAATTCTGCAAAGAGACCTGGGAGTCCTATTTGACAATAATTTTAGCCAAGATATATCGTGTAGTGCATGTTTCTATCATATTTGGGATATTCGACGCATCAGCAAAGGTCTTCCTCTGGCTCTTGCTGAGCAGATTGCAGTCGCATTAGTAACTAGTAAACTGGATTATTGTAATTCATTACTACACAACATACCAGAAAAAATTACAGCAAGTCCAAAATTTTCTGGCTAGGGTAGGGACCTACGGTTTAGTCGCTCCATCCCTATATTAAAGTCAATACATCGGCAGCTGAAAATATGCACACTTGTTTTCCGATACGTGATTTCCAATCAACCAGAATACTTTTCGTGCTACTTGTCCAAAAAAAACCGCTCCAATCCAAAAACATTTTATTTGATTTAGCTGTTCTACCTAGGCTAGCTTTTTTACTGCCCGGCACCCTTTTGACAACCATGATTTAGACATTTCTTGAATATAGTTCTGGATTGTCGCGCCTCTGAGCTCGGTCCTCCGAGGAGATAAGCGCTACAAACGTATTTTAATTGAATTCAATGCTTTATGTCGGGATGGGTCGTTGCCAGGTACCAAGCTGGTTGCTTATTAAATGCTGTTGACTCGGACATAGAGTGATCACCAAAATGACATAGGTGCATTTGGGAAACACTTACATTAGATAAGAGTAGGGCATAGTCCCGACTTCAGGCGTCCTTCTATTGCGATATCGCCATGATTGTGCAGAAAACGACACAAAACAATATTCACTCATTGATTGAGTCGGGCATACCTAAAAAACTGTTTGATCGACACTAAAATCATGAATCGGCCTATATTCTGTCAAAAAAATATATCAGTTTATAGTTTGACCTTGCACAAATGGCGGCCATCTTGGAATTTACCACCACTCAGAGAAAAAGAATCGACAACACACATTTTCCAGAAACCCCATAATCACGAAAACCCATAATTCTCACTATAGTGAGACAACTGAACAAAATGAAAAAACCTAATATGCTTTCCACATATAATTTATAGATTTATCAATAAAAATTCGCCTTGGCGGCCATTTTGAATTTTTTGATACAGTTTTTTTTATAATATATCTTTCAAATTCTATTGGACTCACTTAGTGGACTCAAAATATGGTCTTAGTACCTTTCTTTTATCATTATTGTCATTGGAAATTTAGATAAGCAAATTATTGTATTACCTCATAAATTATGCTAATTAAAAAAATGCTCAAGGTATAAAATTTAGCATCCGGCATTTTCTAGCTTTTTGAACCCTATATATCACATTCCCATCAAGAAACCTTGCTGTAAAAAACATTTTGGGTTTAGTAGACTAAACATAATACTGATTCAAGATACTTGTTAATCAACTATACACGCAACACTATTGTGAGTGTGTAAATGTATAATAATTTCAGAGGATGATGAATTGATTCACTACCACATAAATGTACCGTAATAATTGTTTTTAATTCGTCTTATATTTAAAATATATGACATCTATGTACTATAACCTTTTCAATAGTTTTCGTCCCACGTGAGTCAGTGATTGTCTCTTGAGTAGTCACTTCTTTCTCTATCATATGTGAGCTGTCGTAGAGAAGCTTCAGATCAGAGTTCACCTGTTCGTAGAAGTCTACCAGACAGCGATCACCCACCATGGCTCTCCACAGGGACCTCTCAGCACGTTCCAGAGTAGATGAACTGTCTATCAGCTGCTGTACACGAGCCCTGACGTCACGAAAGAACATCTCCACCTGTCTCATACTTTGTAAGGAGTTCTCAGATGTAAAGGCGTCTGTCAGATGCGATTTATTAATCATGGGATCGATAAGGAACTGTTCAGCCATGTGTATAGTGTCTGAGATGTCAGCAAGAGACGACTGACGGACATTCTGTACTACGTAGTGTAAGTTATCAACAGCTATGTCGATCTCCTGTTTGGCCAGTTGAAACGTCTGGTTCACATCCTGGAAGTCTTGTATGACATCAGCAGCCATCTGTACAGACACACGGATATGTCTAAACCAGGTGAAATAGCGGTAATAGTTGAAATTTCGTGACCGTTTTTCGTAGTGCCATATTGAATTTTCCAAGTCCACAGGATCATAAGTACCATTGTGGCAGACTCGGTCAGCAATCTGTCTGAGGTGGTCGATGTGATAAATATAAGAATCGAGATAGCCTTTAAATTTTCCGTAGTAGAATTCTAGATTTTCATCATTATGTTTGATGAGATGCTTAGCAATCAAGGCGTCATCGTAGTGATAATACAACGTGCCTTTGAACTCATAGATAGGTGTGGCATTCTTGTAAGCATGATAGAAGTCTGTGTAGTTTTCAAGAGATTTCTTAGTAAGTTCCAATTTAAACGAGAGATCCCGTTCGGTTGTCACGTGCCATATTTCTTTCTGTACAGGGTCAGTGGCGTTGTTCTCGCAGACTGCCAGCATGCGACGATATAACGCCGAGACCTGATAAAACCTGATCCAAACAAACGTACATTTACAATAGGAGGCAATGTGGAGCGTAAGTACATGCACAATTCTGTACACTCAAGGTTTTTTTTCAGCGTATGACACGTATTGTAAAAACTTTAAAACGCAACTTATGCGTTTCTCGCATACGTTATAGTGTGCCACCGTCTTTATACAAGAGATTGTCATGTTGATGTTGATGGGGATATACGACTTACCCTGTAGTTACATGTATGAAGGTTCTCTCATCCATGAACACCCAGCCTCTGGCGAAGTCATGGTCTACAGCGTATTGCACTCTATCCAGACCTACGTGATGCCATTTGACTCTCTGCTTTAAACGCTGCCACAAAGTACTGCTTCGTCTCTTAACTACGTCAGTATACTTAGGTAGTGAATCCAGAACTATAAATAAACAGGATCATGTTTATATTATGATCAGCAACTATTATACTGTATTGTAGAATGATTAAAGTATTTCTCATTCGACAAATAAATATAATATATTTTATTGAGATCCGATAAATTCTAATCTTTTGACCCAGCGTCCAATCCAGTCTACATTTTTTTGTAAAATAGAGACTATTTTAAACAAATCATAGTGGCTTGTGATAGCTTTAAAAATGTAAAATTTTGCAAAAACACTTAAGGTGATCATTTGAAGTGAAAAATAGAAATTTACCGTCAAAGACCTGTTGCTTTGCTGAAATCAATTCTTCCACCAGTGCCCTATTCTCCATTTGGTTTTCTAGCTGTGCACGTTGTGCTATTTCTCTGGAATTCGCCATCTGACCCTGTACACCGTGCATTACGTCTCCACGTAATATCTGACGAGTCTTATGAGCAGATGTCGTCGCCTGAGAGATACTGGTCAAATGATGTGTCGTGACACATGGTACTGGACAGTGACACACATGGTCAGACTCATAGAACTGTCCTGCCAGAAGAAAAACATATAATCATGAGATACCTGAATCTGTTTAGCAGGTCAATGAAGACTAATGGCATAAATTGCAGGCAATTATTAAAAAATAAACATTACATTCTTATTTCTTTCAAGATAAAAAAAACCATGTGACTATTCATCATTTTTAATTTTCAAAAATACCATATTTATATCATGTCTCCATTAAAAAGATAGAGAATGCTTAATCAATTAATCTTTGTTAAATAACCCACCAAGATATCCCACCGCTATCTACATGTAGTTAAGACCATCTAAACCATTAGGCCTACTCGGTTTAATAAAAAAAGGTTTATTTCATATCTGAAGAAAGGATGTCAAGGATGTGCAAGACATTTTATTTATTTTTTGTCAAGCTGACTATTTTCTCAGCATATATGTATGTATGTATTCGTTTATTATACTGACATGTACATAATATCTAAATACACCGATTAATGTACCCAGCTTATTAAGACTTATTAGTCAGTTCAGTCATAATATTAATGCAGATATTTATATGTCAAACGGGGCCGCCACTCTATCTGTATCCACCCTTCACGCCCTACCAAGACCCCCTATCATGAGCTCTATACTGGGACTTTCCGATTGCCACTCCACCATAGCAGCTGTACCTTGCATTTTAGGTAGTACGATGTTTTTTTACTCCAGAGGTAGGCCCTATAATTGATGTCTAAATTGTAAAACCCTATAATTGATGTCTAGATTGTGAAACCACCAGGTGCAATTTTTCTCACCATTAAGCTTTTTTTATCATTTGTCGAATTAGACGATAATTGCTGAAAATCTTGTTTTTACTCATAACTCAGGGATGTTTGTCAAAGCATCACAAATGAGCTCATGTTACGATGGTCAAACGATATAAGTTGAGTAATTAAGATTCCCGCCTCTATCCGGATGGTCGCAGTGTTTAACATTTTTCATCCGGTAAATCAATTTAGCTCTCACTAAAAAGTTAACTGGTGAATTTTGTTCATTTTTCACAGAAATAGTCTTTGAGCCTATGAAATTCTTCCCCTGAACATTTTTGACACTGAGCCTTAAAAGGGCATTTTCTAAGATGACCACCGCCTAAGATTTTATATATTATTATTTCAGTAGTTTCTCTAAGTTGAAAAGTGTACTGATTATATATAGTTTTAGCATATGACATATTTGCTTCGGAAATTCGTCCCATCATATATTTTGGGAGTAGCCGAGCCATAAAAGGGCATTTACCAAGAATAGCCACCAAAAGTAGCTTGTGAGCGTGACATTTTGAAACAAATTGACATTGGTGGTGGCTGGGGCTTTTTAAACAACTTGTGTTAATAAAAAATGATTGCCTCACCAGCTTTTCAAGTTATTTTTATAGGACTGACCTGGGAATATCTGTGGCAGGTTGATATTTAGACTACTGATTACCATGATTATAGTGTCATTTTTTTTAATAGTTTCAACAATTATCTTATTATTAGATCAAAAACCCATAACTACAGTGGCTGAACTTCGTTACAAATAAAATATTTAGCTGAAAAAAGGACACACCTAGCAGATAGACCAATTTGTCAAAATATTCGCCGTCATGCACATGTGAAAATCAGCTACAAAAATCGTCCACCTGACATCGACATGTTTGCTTAAGTCTGGGTCGCCACAATGGTAAGTTTTAAACATATAAATTACATACTCAGGTTTATTATCTACTGTTATTTAATACGTAAAATCATATATCTAATCCCATGGAGATACACGTATACATACAATATACTGCCTGCAAATATACATAGACAAAGTATGCCATAAACAATACTAAATAACACATATTTTTATGTGTTTTGGCGTGTGAGTTAATCCGCTCTGAGCAGTATCAGTGACTGCCACCGGCCTGAATTTAAGATAGCAAATAGCCCTTAGATAAGTCTGTCATATAGTAGAGAATGCAATGTTTATTTTACGCTATGTAGGCCTATAAGATCGTAACATGTCTGTTGTCGTCAATTATAAGTGGAGTTTATTAAATCAACCACATATTATAATGTCTTAGTTTATTTGGTTATTTTGTTGTTTGTTTTAAAAATAAATGAATGTCTAAGATTTTATAAACTTTGATTTAAAAGTATTTATAATTTTATTGGCTTTTGCGACACTGAAAAGCTGGGTGAAGGCAATTAACTTATGATAATATAATCAATATTTGGAAATATATTGAATAAAATGTCTGCCAAAATGTAGCCTATACAAAAAACGCTCAACAGTGAAAAAGTTTCACCCGATTGTTTTACACTCTTTGCATCATACTTGTGTGATTTAAAATATCATACTACTTTCATTGCAACGTTCATAATGTTCTGCCACCCTACTAACTGCATTTATCTGCGGGGTACTGAAGGGGTTGATATTACACCGATTGCACAAAACCAACAAATAGAAACAATGAATGAATTTATAAATGAATGAATGAATGAATGAATGAATAAATGAATGAATGAATCAATCAATCAATCAATCAATCAATCAATCAATCAATCAATCAATCAATCAATCAATCAATCAATCAATCAATCAATCAATCAATCAATCAATCAATCAATCAACCAATCAATCAATTAATCAATCAATCAATCAATCAATCAATCAATCAATCAATCAATCAATCAATCAATCAATCAATCAATCAATCAATCAATCAATCAATCAATCAATCAATCGATCGATCGATCGATCGATCGATCGATGGATGGATCGATCGATCGATCGATCGATCGATCAATCAATCAATTATTCAATCAATCAATCAATCAATCAACAATCCTGACAAAAACCAGAATCATAACAGATATTATATTTAATACTATTTTTCGCCTGGCATATTAATCCACATAATAATAAACATTTTTTTAAATAAAATGATCAAATGTTTCGAAAATGAATAATATCTATTACTTTTTGCTGGAATGGTGCAGATGTGATACGCTCGCATAGTGCAGACTGGAGCAGGATCTGAAAATATAAATAATAAAGTTTTTGCAAAATTAAAGTATCTCATCACATTTACGTTACATCAAAATTTGGTTTTTATTATTGAATGGTGTCTGATTATGAAATATTACCGATTCAGGCATCTTTTGCTTCACCTTCCGCATTTATTATTTCAGTTCTCGAGATATCGGTGAATTTTATAACAAAACTACATCTGAAGTGAACAATGCCCCATACCCATATGGCTGATTAGTATGAGCGAATATGAGGAAATGAACATGTGAAGCAATAAATCAAGCAAAAATGCGTGCACCAAAGTGCGAACACGAGCAATATAACCTTGCGGTATATAAGATTCACAGAGCTTAAAGAAACAACTACTGTATTTGCATTTATTTGTACAATTTTAACAATGAACTCCGCCTTCAACAACACTTATTCCGTTTATATTTATTATGAACATTCAGAGTATAATTCAGTCTTATATAAGCTCACCGTCTGGCATATCTGGCATGTAGAAATCTCTGCACGCGCATTGTTTGATGATGTATCGGGTGAGACACTCTGTGTAACAGTTACTAACAGAGTACTCTTTGTAGTAAGTCAACTCAAGGCCCTCACTACAGTTACCGTGTGGTGGAGGTAGGTGGTTCACCTGACACACAAGACAAAATAATCACTTCAGAACAAAACAAAAAAAAGAAATATAAAGAATTAAGTGCAAGAATTTCATGTCTAGTATAGACTGAATATTTAGCCCACGAGCTGAGTGAACAAGCGATGTTTAGATATTACTGGGGATGCAGCTTATAATGGATGAGATAAAGTTGCATATGTAGAAATGTGCATAAGAGACATTTTATGCCTGAATGTTATTATCCGTACATGGCATGTTCAGATGACTGTTTGTTACCTTGCTCTGCTGTACAGAGATGAAGGCATGTGCTCCTGTTGGTAGAGCCTCTCCCATAGAGCCGACCAGAGGTACCTCGTGTTGCTCGTGAAGTAGCAGACGCAGCCCCGCAGCGTCACGTGGTCCTCCCATGTAATCATACTGTTCTACGTTGATACGTAATCTTAGACCATTCTCAGCACCTATGGTATACACAATAATTAGGTCACGGTTGACTTAATAGTAGACAATTTCCTCAA
This sequence comes from Flabesymbios commensalis, assembly GCA_964017125.1. Taxonomy (NCBI): domain Eukaryota; kingdom Metazoa; phylum Annelida; class Polychaeta; order Terebellida; family Flabelligeridae; genus Flabesymbios; species Flabesymbios commensalis. Next base: position 53,277,245 of record OZ024903.1, read on the forward strand.
ATGAACCTTATAACATATCCATAATAATTATGTTACGGTGTAGCCTATATCTACTTTAGACCACTTTTAGCATCTGTCTACAATTATAATTGTTCTACGGTTTACATCATTCTTAGTCTTTCTATGTGTAGTGGTCAAGGCTGCATGCCTGCTTTTCACGTGTGCACCTGGCTGCTGAAATGGATTGAAATAAAATATAAAATCACCTGTTTGAGATATATATCTCAAGTTTTGCTGCGATGTATTATTATCAGGAACATGTTGCTTTGTCATCATGTGGGCCTTGGCTCCATTGAAAGTATAACATACGCCATGATCTGTAAGTGTTACGTCAAAGTCCTCGTGTCCGCACTGCTCAGAGCCCCAATAACAACTAGACAGAAACAAATGGAAATAGCATAGAAAATCAGTGAAATGCAGATAACTTAAAGTGGCGGTGGTGGTGGTGGTGGTGGTGGTGATGGTAACTGTTTCATGCAAATCCTTTCATCACTTTGTAAGTAATAAGGCATACATACTAACCTGAGTATCATATCGTGTACTTGATGCCCTGTAGATGTATATAGGTCCAGCATACTCAGATTACCAGCCAGATCGCTCTCCAGAGCAGCTGAACTATTGTCAGAATACGCCTGGTTGATGACGTCATAATATCCCGCGGCCACAGCAGCACTTAGTCTATATATCAGTAACAGAATTTTATAAAACACAAATGTTTCTGGGGAATAACCACATTGATCTTTGATAATTAATGTGAAACATTAGTCAGACTCACATTAAATTAATTACCCAGGTTGAATTAATTTTGCGGATTTTTCAGTCCATTCTGAAACAATTGTCATGACATTTTTCACACACTTTTGTCTAGTCATGCGGCAACTTATATGAAAATTGCGCGAACTTTTAGAAGCTAATACAATTCTGAGATAAAGTTATTGGCGACTTATTTATCTACTACATGTTAAAAAGACTGACTTTTAAAATAGACAATATTTTCAATGAACTTTTTAGGGTAGTCGCGCCTCACTAGAAAATAGCGTTGACAATTGGTTGAGAATTGACTGAGAAATCAGCAAAAATCATTCGCCGCGGTTGACAGGGGTTAATGTGAATCGGCTACTCAATAGATATTGAGCTGATATAAGCCGATAATAAGATCAGCTGTATGATTTGGCATTCTGATTTGGAATAACATTGGAAATCTGACGGTATGAGAAATATGCTTTTACGAGTTGATATTTTATGTTGCAAAAATGTATTGTATGCGTTATTTAAGTTCCCTTACCTGAATGCATTTTGATTGCAAATTGTAACAGCCGGGAATTTAAGGGTGTCGTTAAATGTTACTTTAACATTTACAGCAACGGGATGTCCGGCGAAATATATACCACGCTCTACCACCTGTATACCAAACAGGCACCACCCTGTGATCACCAGAAACAACCAGAATACCCTGTAACAATATAACATAGGCCTCCATCAGTGATCACCATAAACAGAAAGAATATTATGTAACAATATAACATGAACCTCAATTATCATCATAAACAGCCAGAATACACTGTAACAATATAACATATGTCACAATCAGTGATCACCTTAAACAGCTAGACGAACATGTAACAATATAGCATAATTAGCCTCCATCAGTGATCACCAGAAATAGCCAGAATACCCCCTAACAATATAACACAAACTTCCATTAGTGATCACCATAAACAGCTGGAATACCCCCTAACAATTTAAAATAAGCTTAATTACATCAGTGATCACCATAAACAGCCGGAATACCCCTAAAAATATAACACAAGCTTCCATTAGTGATCACCATAAACAGCCAGAATACCTCCTAACAATATAACACAAGCTTCCATTAGTGATCACCATAAACAGCTAGAATACCCCCTAACAATTTAAAATAAGCTTACATCAGTGATCACCATGAACAGCAAGAATACCCCCTAACAATATAACATAAGCTTCCATCAGTGATCACCATAAACAGCCAGAATACCCCTAAAAATATAACACAAGCTTCCATCAGTGATCACCATAAACAGCCAGAATACCTCCTAACAATATAACACAAGCTTCCATTAGTGATCACCATAAACAGCTAGAATACCCCCTAACAATTTAAAATAAGCTTACATCAGTGATCACCATAAACAGCCAGAATACCCCCTAACAATATAACATAAGCTTCCATCAGTGATCACCATAAACAGCCAGAATATCATGTAACAATATAACATTAACCTCATTTATCATCATAAACAGCCAGAATACACTGTAACAATATAAAATAAGCTTCCATCAGTGATCACCATAAACAGCCAAAATACCCCTTAACAATATAAAAATAAGCTTCCATCAGTGATCACCATAAACAGCCAGAATACCCCCTAACAATGTAACACAAGCTTCCATCAGTGATCACCATAAACAACCAGAATACCCCCTAACAATAAAAAATAAGCTTCCATCAGTGATCACCATAAACAGCCAGAATACCCCCAAACAATATAAAATAAGCTTCCATCAGTGATCACCATAAACAGACAGAATACCCACTAAAAATATATCATAAGCTACCATCAGTGATCACCATAAACAGCCAGAATACCCCCTAACAATATAACATAAGCTTTCATCAGTGATCACCATAAACAGCCAGAATACCCCCTAACAATAAAAAATAAGCTTCCATCAGTGATCACCATAAACAGCCAGAATACCCCCTAACAATATAAAATAAGCTTCCATCAGTGATCACCATAAACAGCCAGAATACCCCCTAACAATATAAAATAAGCTTCCATCAGTGATCACCATAAACAGCCAGAATACCCCCTAACAATATAAAATAAGCTTCCATCAGTGATCACCATAAACAGCCAGAATACCCCCTAACAATATAAAATAAGCTTCCATCAGTGATCACCATAAACAGCTAGAATACCCCCTAACAATATAAAATAAGCTTCCATCAGTGATCACCATAAACAGCCAGAATACCCCCTAACAATATAAAATAAGCTTCCATCAGTGATCACCATAAACAGCCAGAATACCCTGTAACAATATAACACAACCATCCACAAGTGCTCACCAGAAACAGCCAGAATTCCTGGTAAGTAAATTGCAACAATCACTACCTCTGTAACACACTAAATCTTATGTGCATGACAAGCTAGCTAACTTGCAGCTACAGCTCTCACAACTGCATGCCTTGTCCCACTGGCAGCTAAGACTGGCAGCAATGTACAGGACAGTTGTCTCTTTCCACCATGTTGATGTTGCTTATAAAATTGAAACTGCAGAGAATTTGCTTCTGCTGGCGCTTGCTGGCTGTGTTTTTCTTTATAGCTTTACAAGGTGGAAGTCGAGAAGTAAGTGTCACATTCTATCGCAGCACCCTCACTACCTCTTCTCTGACGCTCATGATATTTGGCACTTAATCCTTCATAGGCCCATTAATCAAAGATGACAAAGATGGTTACACCTTGGTACTTTTCACCACATAGTTTGTGAGTCATGCCTTGCAACTGCTTCGCAATGTCTACCACTGCTCCTGATGTTGGCCATACGATGTGATTGAGAAGCTGATTGGTATCAACGAGCAACCCATTTGGTTTTGGGACACTTTCGCCATCACTTCCAAAACGTTTCATCAGTTCAGACTTGTCTCCCATTAGCAGATATCCAAATTCATCGACCAGAGAATGTGGTACAGAATGTGGAGAGAGTCCGTACTGGAACACTGAAAGGAATTGAATGCTTCGCTGCTGCCCAATAAAGAGAAAACGTGCAAACAAAGCCTTATCAAAACACGAAATTGAAAAGGCAACATGTTTTGCGTGCCTATACAAACTATACATACAGTTACATCACGTGATGTCTAATGACATTGACGCCTTCTGCTTAGCCGTGATTGGTAGTTAAAAAAGTAAGTCATTCTCGAAGCCCTGACACACTGGACCTCCCGGACCACAAAACAACAAACTCTCACAATTTTTGTTTAAATAGAAATGTGTTAAAATTATATTGCATTGACCTTGACGTTTAGTCGTCACCCATTGTCATAAAACATCAGTCAATGTCACCTAGGCCTATATTTCAACTTGACCCAGATATTCACCAGATACACCATTGGTGCAGACTTGGACACTGTAACGCAAACGGTTCTGGAACGGTACTTTATAAATATATAGTAATGACAAGCGTGAACTTTTACCTGAACGCTCTAAAAAATATGTCAAGGTCATGCATGTTCGAACTTTACCGATATATTCGCCAGATACAAATGTGAACATTGTAACTGGAACAGTTCCTAATATATCGATTGGCCAAGGAGAGTGATGAATGGACGGTTCGACGGACAGTTGGCACAACGGACAGAGGACGGACAGATGGAAAACTTTTATCGGCGAGGCACAGAACATTTATAAGATCAGAAGCGACTTCGTTGGATCTGACCTATAGACAAGTTTGCTATTGGTCATTTTTCTGCAGCCACAGTTTCAAAAGTCACATTTTATTTTAGATCATAATGCAGATCAATTATGCTAATTATTTTAATTATGACAATAAAAAAAGTTGCCCAAAGTTGTCACTTGGGCAACAAACCTAAATTTGTTCAGTGACATTATAAAAATAAGAATCAATCGAAACACTTAACATTTCTCATAATTTCTAGGTCCCTATTGAACATATAAGAGCAGCAGCTAGACTCCAGAGTAGAAGTGTGACCTAAATAAAACTGTTTTAGTAACTAAAACGGTTAAACCAAGCTTTTCTATGCATTTATTTAGGCTATGAATTTGAACCCGATATACAAAAGTGCAAAAAAGAGTGGATTTATCGACATTGATGGCATGCCACAATTGACCTTGAAAATTGACCTACATGAAAAAATATCGATTATATATGGCAATATATGATACAGTACAGAGCTGAATATTTACATTTACCATGTTTACCGCGTATTTACGCGGTCAAAGGATCATTATTTTGAAGCAAACAGACAAACATTCGGTCAACAAGCTGTTGGTTTGCATTAGGCCTACCTATCAAAAGGATTTATGATTGTTGACAATCGTGATCTCATTAGGAAGAAAACTCGATCAAACACAATAACACCTGTCGCACTTCACAGGCAACTTCAAGGTCGTGTTTACTATATTGAATGATTCTGGTGTCTTGGCTATAAATACAAACGGCAGAGGCACGTTTGACTTTACACGGCAGTAATTATGGCTTTATATATCCGCGGCTGACACAAGACGTTGAATCAATGTTGGTTTAATGTTAGTCCAACGTCGTAGACAGCTTCAGATTACCCTCGGGGTAGTCTGAAACTAGTTTCCATTTACCCCCTCTATTTTCAAATTACTCCCTCAACTACCAATATTAACGTTTTAACTACTGGTTATGACGTCCCAATCAAATTCATACGTCATACCGACGTTGGTTTAATGTTATGCCTGACGTTGTCCTAGATCAGTTAATTCAACGTTCCTCCGACATTGTTTCGGCGTTTTGCTAAAACTGATGAGAGACGTGAACGGGACATAGATTAAAATTATACACCCGATGTTAGTTCAACGTCATTGGAGCGTCCGATATTATTTGAGATTTTTGCTCTTGTTGGCTAAAGACGTTAAAGTCTGTAGGTCGTCATGATTCGCTAAGTAAACAATGTGGGCGCCCACGCATACCCATCACGGTCAACGTCCACAGGAGTAGGGTCCGCCGCCATGTAAATATTAAGGTACAGTGAAGAAAAACTACACAGCTGGATTGATCTCCATTCAAACGAGGCCGTCCACCATTGACAGTACGTCCGACCAGCGTCATGGGTTAAAGTTATGTCAACGTCAGACGTCATTTTCAGATACCGACAGATAATATAGGCCTACGTCTAGCGCTGGAAAACATCAGGCATACGTCATAGACGTTGATTTCATGTTCGATCCGTATCACCTCTTCCGGCAGACACAAGACGTTAAATCAATGTTGCTTTAACGTTGGTCCACCGTATACGACGTTAGACCAACACCAAAACAACTGAGCTACTTCTTTAAACAACATTACAAAGGCGTCTGAAGCAACGCCCGATCTACGTCAGAGAAGTTGGATCAACGTCGTCAGTTGCATGTAGGATACGTTGATTTAACGTCGATATCACGTTAACGTCTTCAACATGTCAGTAAGAATTAGATTTTGTGTGTAGACGTATAAGGAGGGAGGGGGGAGGGAATTATACGTTATTTTTTTTTAATTTTAACATACGGGCGGTGTACGCTAAAACTAGTGTAGCATACCCCCTCCCCTCCCCCGGTAAGCTGAAACTAGTTTCAACGTACCCCCTGTACACTGCAACTAATTTTGTTTAAACGAACCCCCAGGGGTGATCTGAAACTGGAGGGGGTCATAAGAAACTGAACTGGTTCTAGTTTTAAAGTAGCCCCGTATGGTGAAACTAGTCTAGGCGTACCGGGGGGGGGGAGGTACACTGAGTCAACGTAACCGGGTATGCTGAAACGGGGGTACGCGGAAACGGCTGCACTTACTTGTTATTGATAACATCCCCCCCCCTGAGATAAACGCTAATAATAAGCGAGATAAGTGTGAAATGATTGATATATTAATGAGGCCAAGTAAGAGGATGAGATGGCAGTTTGTTTTACAGTATTCGACTATTTCCTTATTCACCCAATAAGTTACCCATGTGGGCATATTCGGGATTAAATCGTCACAGCATATGAAGCATGTCTTTTGTTTTTGTATGTTATTTTACTCCTTACAGTCGATGATTAGTCGAAGATTGAGTGAATTAAGGCTCTACTTAAGAAATACCTTTTTGTGCATATTGCTTTTTCTTTCAAGTTTGGGTAGCGATACATCTTACGGAGATGATTGGTTCATCTGATAATACTTTCATTATATGGTGACAATCACAACATTGTTTTTAATTCAAACGTCTTTGTGAGTTTTCACCATAACGCACAGTGGAGGTCATAGAAAATAACAATAAAAGGAAGACTCACCTTTTGCTGGCATGTGAGTTTTCCATTACACGGTTCAGTCCATGGATAGAGGTGGAGTTGCTGAATTCCTTGAGTAGCAGGTTCCAGTTTGCCTTTGTCCGGCGGCGTCTTTCACCCTCTTCATCCTTGACATCTTCCACCACCTTCTTTGCTATTCCCCATCTCTCCTTGGCCGTCTTCTTTTCTGTACCTTCTGTGCCAGCTTCGTCTTCATCAGGCACAGGTATCTCCACCTCACACACTTTACCTCCTGGTGACCATGGTACTAGCTGCATGCCTGGAGGCTCCTCTGCTATTATCTTCTCCTTCAGTTCCCAATTACTTGCCACTACCTTTACCACTGGTTGTTCATCATTACGTTTCATCTGTAATACCAAGGGAAGTGCATTATTATTCTCGTACTGTGGTAACTGTTCTGGTTGAGGTGATTTCTTCAACTGATAAGTTACTTTGCCGATGACTCCAGTGAGTTTTCCCATCTTTACTCTTGGTCTGTAGAGAAGAGGACACAGACTAGGACTATTCAAGTGGTCCTCACTCACGAACTGATGTGCACCAGTAATCAGACTGAAGTGATCAGCCGTGCTAAGTATTAGGATAAATGACTATTTGCTGATCATGTATGTAGGCGAGAGGCATTGTAGACTCACTCTTGTATTTCCACAGCGTACAATTGATTCACGCTCCATCTCAGCATTGGCTGAAAAGCGAAATGACACTATTGTTGACAGCCATAGTTTCATATGACGGATGTATTGATAAATATTGATGAGACATTATAGACATTAATGCAATATCAGATAGTAGAGCAATTATTACCGGAACACCTCTGTATCATGTGATTAATTATTGGCTACTGATCCGGAGAACAATTGTCTACATCATTATTTTGTCGCCTTACCCTAATTCACATTTTGTGAATAGTTCGCAATGACAACACTTCAACACTTCCAGTAATAAATTAATTGAATTTAGATAATATTAGTTATAATGTAGTAGGCCATGTTGTAATAGTAATTCACATAATACCATATAGCTGGCCGTATGATCAGACCCATAAACACATGTTCTTTAGGGATACTATTCCAACACCTCAGAGGAAATTGAGAAGATAATAAGTTTGTCATTACCACATGTTTGGCTTTTACGTATTCATCTCAACTTCTATAAACTCAATATGCTTAGGTCAGCTATCACAAACAATGCATTAGTCTACTTGTATATGAATTCACGTTTTCTACATAAACTAATCTGATAACCGCCCGTATTTTTTTTCATTTTTGTTATTTAAATATTTTACAAATAGGTGCTTACTTGGCTCTGAAATCTCATAAAAGTCACAATCCTACAACGATGTTTTGTCAGATGTTGTGTAGTTACAAAAATATAATTAGAATTATAACTCTTTGTCGGCATTTATTATCATATAAAAGCTCTTATAATAATCAGGGTTGGGGTCATCTATAAAACGCAATTATAATTAAAATCTTAAAGCATTCACTTACAATAACAATTATCATTATTTCCATTAATTACGTTTAAAACTAGACAGTAAGTCAGAGACTGCAAACCTCCGCCGAAATAAATGACCGTAACTCGGATCCGGATCGTAATGCGGATCATCCCCTAAATCTAATCTATAGCCCGAGACTGACGTCTGGTAACAATTGTATGTAAATCCGTTGATTATTTTTTTAAGTAATCCGACGGACGGACAGACAGACAGACAGAGAGAAGGACAGATAAACAAATAAATACGACCAAAAACATGAGCATCCTGGTGGTGGTAATTACAAGTATTTTAGTACTATAGTCAATTAGGCCTACATTTGAATTATGAAATCTGTAATCAATTACGATTTCAATTAAGGATGTCTGAATAATTTATTTAAAAATCGCTGTAAATAAAAAATAATTTTAAAACTAAATATCTGGAATATCAAAGTATTATAATAGTTATCTCAACAATCAAAATTGAACAATAATAGGCTTATTATTTTATTAATCGAGTATAAGCATTATAACATTCACATTACAATGCATGGATGTGCTGCTCCTGTAAATGGGTTCTGTCAGTATGTAATTACACCACTAATTTTGCTGCTTCGTAAATACAATGGAATAAAATACAACTTCTAAAAAGTGTTTCCACTTGTGTGTAATAAATAAGAACGATGTATTATTCTTATATATCTACCATTGTTGTCTATAACGCCTGCGTAGGCCTAATGGTCGGTGGCTTAAACATGAAAGTGCTAGCCTCATACTAAAATTTCGTATAATTTGAGCTAGTGTCACAATTATTTGCAACCACTCAGCCAAATTATTTATGGTGGACTACGTAATGACTACGTAATATGATTGTGTCAAACAATTAGCGAGTGTCGACGCAGGGGATCACGTAAGAAAAGCAAAGGTGCGAGAAATTTAAATTTGTAGGTGATGGATGTACATGTATGCATATAGGTTAATAATAACTACAATACAACTATATTCTAGTACCCATAATATCAGTGGTGTGCGCTATAGTGGTCATAATTTTCACAATTAAAAAATTCAGCAATCCCAAGTTTTATGTCTGACTGGTTTACCTACCCAACTCAACAATGCCCTACTTGATCATTCTCCCGCTTCCATCCGCTGAGAGTTATTTGTTTATGGTTTATTGTTCTTCTGACCGTTGTTATACCCTCCTCAACAAAAGATAATCTTGTTTAATAATGTTATTGATAGATTTGGTCAATGTTATTTAATTCGTATGTAATGATACAAGAGTTAAAGTGTGAACAATTAGTAGATTGTTATTGATAGGTTTTGTCTCTCGTGTGAATAATAACTAGATTGTTATTGATAGTTTGTGTCTGTTTTTTGTACGACCACATCGGTTGCTAAATTAAGATTTAGAACCACAATCAATTCAGTGTGCAAGCATCGCCCTCGATGACCACGATAGCCTTAAACCGTCACAATCGCCTGGGCGTGGCAAGCGTATTTGGCCTGACGTGGCAATAGTTAAAGGTGGATATTAAATAGTTAAGATGAAACACCTTGTGAAACTCTAAAAAAAAAATTGTGAATATTTTTTGCAATTACACAATCAGCTGTTTTCTGGGTCTGGAACAAATATAGAGTGATCAATTATATTAAATAATCTTGTATTTATTTATACACAATGCTAATAATTTCTAATTAAGACTTAAAGGCCCGTGCCCAGGCAAATGGCATGTCTTTGGTTTAGCTCTGTTATATATTTTTGAGTGTTTGAATGAGTGAAGGCAACATTCCGATAGATTACAACTTTTAGAAACATCCGTTGCCAACGTAATCAGGTTTCGAAAAAGACGAATTATGACAAAATGTCGGTCATTACAGTTTTGTTTTTAAATCCACCCGTTTTTCAATGCCATGTTTTCCGTTTGCCATGATTGACTGGAAAGTTGTATCGAGTCAAAAATTTGATTATTTCCTCTATAAATATATAAAATAAACTTTTCCGAGTAAGCGATTCATCATTGTCCCGAATTATGATTATGAGCTCTATCAAATCTCACGAATTATGATTTTGCGCGCCATCAATGTTGAAAAAAAATCATCCTGATTTGTTTTCTGTCTATTTGGCAACAGGGAACGAAAACACACTGGTAAATTGCTTATATTTTATTACGTTGACTGTGTGTCAGTGTATGCGTGACTGGGCCTTTTCTTATTTTCTGAGCACGCCACCCCTTTATTCATTTGATGTATAGAATACTAGAATTGGGGGAAAGGATGATACAGCTATGATTGTAAAATACAATGTATACATGTAGTTATTTTCTCGTGTGTGGATTTTCACACTACCCAGATATGTACTAAATAACTGACAGTTCTGTAATATTTATAATGACTGTAGTATTTATGCTGATGGCCGAAGAGCAGCAATATTATGTTTTCCCCTGCGACGTTGTTCTGGCAACATTATTTAAGATATGCATATGTTAACCTTCTCCCAACTGGTAACGAATATGTCAACATCTATTTCTAAATAAATGAAAACGAAACGCAGCTGAAAATTACGTTTAACATGACAGTTTGAGAGTGAACAATAATTACCATGATTATGTTACTGTTAATAATACAGAACTATTAAAAACATGCACATGCATTAGTAGTGCATATAGGCTAAATGAGGGGTGGGTATACGCGAATAGCAGATTTTTGGCTAGCAATATTCAGGTATTCGAAATGGACTCAATATAGTACTGGAATAAGAAATGAAAATATACAAATTTGACCTGACCGAGATTAAACTCATACTTATGTTGTTATTTTTCCGCTCATCAGATATCTCCCGATAAGTTGTTGTGTTTATTGTAGTGAGCCCTATAGATTAGCAAAGCATAGTAGACTTAATGAATGGTTTATATTGATATCAGACACATCAGACTCCATATTTACAGCCGGGTTTAAATAATCCTGACCCGGTGGAGACTCAATGCTGGTTTATATTGATTCACCGTCCGCGACGCCGGCCCAACATTATACCGACATCGGTTAGCATCTCGTGTTTGATGGGAGACTTGTCCATACAAACAAGTATCTGGACGGTGGTTAATAATTCTGCATCTGTTAAACACACAGATCACCAGGTGTGCTCTCATTGATTTCAGGATTTGGCATTGTTGCTTGTGCAGTCAGGTGATGTCTACTTCAGTACAAAAATGGATCGGAAACACTGTAACAACTACAAACAATTATATATTTTTTTTTACAAAGCGTGCTTAGATGATCACCTTTTTACAACGTGTGCTTAGATAATCACACACAAAAATTGTATATATACACAATTTATATAATTATATATATTGCTCCTGCATCCTATCTGTAAAGGATTACAATGGTTAATTATAGCTGGCTCCCAGCAAATAAGAGACATTTAAGCAATGTTGCTTAAATGTTGGGCCAGCGTCGTGGACGGTGGGCCAACATTAAACAGACGTTGATTCGATGCCTCGTGGTTGTTGGGCTATGCTGGGTGTATATAAACCATGACGTGGTACTGTGCATGGTGTTAGCCATTGTGCAATTTCCAACCAGGAGAGCAAAAACTGACAACAATGATAGACAACAATACTAAAATAAAGTGTCATGTTTTGTGCTTATTATATTATAAACTCCCCCCCCCCCCCCACACGAAAGGAGTTGAGAAAACAACATTTTCAACTAATATAGTGACAAAATTATCACATTTTACCATCTACATTGTACCTGTGTACTATGCAGGAGTACACCACACCTACATCGTAAAATGCATGATAACATCACATTCATATCGTACCATATGCTGGAACACCACATCTACATCGTACCATGCCGACACACCGATCGCATCGGATCCACATCGTGTCATGCAGGAAAACACCACATATACATCGTACCATGCCAGGGAATACCACATACACATCGTATCATGCCAGGGAACACCGCACCCGAATCGTACCATGCAAGGGAACACCACATCCACATCGTATCATGCCAGGGAACACCACATACACATCGTACCATGCCAGGGAACACCACACCCACATCGTATCATGCCAGGGAACACCACACCCACATCGTATCATGCCAGGGAACACCACATCCACATCGTACCATGCCAGGGAACACCACATCCACATCGTATCATGCCAGGGGACACCACATCCACATCGTACCATGCCAGGGAACACCACACCCACATCGTATTATGCCAGGGAATACCACATACACATCGTACCATGCCAGGGAACCCGCACCCACATCGTATCATGCCAGGGAACACTTCACCCACATCGTACCATGCTAGGGAACACCACATACACATCGTACCATGCCAGGGAACACAGCGCCCACATCCTACCATGCCAGGGAACACCACATACACATCGTACCATGCCAGGGAACACCACACCCACATCGTATTATGCCAGGGAACACCACATCCACATCGTACCATGCCAGGGAACACCACATCCACATCGTATTATGCCAGGGAATACCACATACACATCGTACCATGCCAGGGAACACCACATCCACATCGTATCATGCCAGGGAACACCACATACACATCGTACCATGCCAGGGAACACAGCACCCACATCCTACCATGCCAGGGAACACCACATACACATCGTACCATGCCAGGGAACACCACACCCACATCGTATTATGCCAGGGAACACCACACCCACATCGTACCATGCCAGGGAACACCACATACACATCGTACCATGCCAGGGAACACCACATCCACATCGTACCATGCAGGGAACACCACACCCACATCCTACCATGCCAGGGAACACCACATACACATCGTACCATGCCAGGGAACACCACATCCACATCGTATCATGCCAGGGAACACCACATCGTACCATGCCAAGGAACACCACACCCACATCGTACCATGCCAGGGAATACCACATACACATCGTACCATGCCAGGGAACACTACATCCACATCGTATCATGCCAGGGAACAGCACATCCACATCGTATCATGCCAGGGAACACCGCACCCACATCGTACCATGCCAGGGAACACCACATCCACATCGTATCATGCCAGGGAACAGCACATCCACATCGTACCATGCCAGGGAACACCGCACCCACATCGCACCATGCCAGGGAACACCACATACACATCGTACCATGCCAGGGAACACCGCACCCACATCGTATCATGCCAGGGAACACCACACCCACATCGCACCATGCCAGGGAACACCACACCCACATCGTACCATGCCAGGGAACACCACACCCACATCGTACCATGCCAGGGAACCCGCACCCACATCGTACCATGTCAGGGAACACCACATCCACATCGTACCATGCCAGGGAACACCACACCCACATCGTATCATGCCAGGGAACACCACATCCACATCGTACCATGCCAGGGAACACCACACCCACATCGTACCATGCCAGTGAACACCACATCCACATCGTACCATGCCAGGGAACACCACACCCACATCGTACCATGCTAGAGAACACCGCACCCACATCGTACCATGCCAGGGAACACTACATCCACATCGTACCATGTCAGGGAACACCACATCCTCATCGTATCATGCCAGGGAACACCACATCCTCATCGTATCATGCCGAAACACAACACCCACATCGTACTGTGCCTGGGAACACCACACCCACATCGTACCATGCCAGGGAACACCACATCCACATCGTACCATGCCAGGGAACACCACATCCTCATCGTATCATGCCGAAACACAACACCCACATTGTACAGTGCCTGGGAACACCACACCCACATCGTACCATGCCAGGGAACATCATATCCACATCGTACCATGCCGAAAAACACCACATTCTACATCGTACCATACCGAAACACCACATCCACATCGTACCATGCCGGAGAACACCACATCTACATCGTACCATGCCGGAACACCACACCCACATCGTACCATGCAGAATAACACCACATCTACATCGTACCATGCCGGAGAACACCACATCTACATCGTACCATGCCGGAACACCACACCCACATCGTACCATGTCGAAGCACCGCACCCACATCGTACCATGCAGGAGAGCACCACATTTACATCGTGCCACGTAGTAAAACACCGCATCCACACCGTATCATGCCGGAGAACACCACATACACATCATATCATACTGGAACACCACACCCACAACGTACCATGCCGGAGAACAGCACATCCACATCGCACAATGCCGGAACACCACACCCACATCGTATCATGCCGGAGAACACCACATCCACATCATATCATACTGGAACACCACACCCACATCGTATCATGCCGGAGAACACCACATCCATATCGTACCATGCCGAAACATCGCACCCACAACGTACCATGCAGAAAAACACCACCTCCACATCGTACATTGCAGGAGAACACAACATGTACATCGCGCCTTTCAGAAAAACACCACATCTACATCGTACCATGCAGAAGAACACCGCATCCACATCGTACCATGCCAGGGAACACGACATCCACATCGTACCATGTAGGATAACACACTATTTATATCGTGCCACGTAGTAGAACACCAGATCTACATCGTACCATGCAGGAAAACACAACATCTACATCGTACCATGCAAGAGAATACGACATCCACATCGTACCATGCAACAAAACACCCTATTTACATCGTTCCACGTGGTAGAACACCACATCTACAATGTACCATACAGAAGAACACCACATCCATATCGTACATTGCAGGAGAGCACCACATACACATCGTACCATGCAGGAGAACACCACATTTACATCGTACCATGCAGGGGAACACCACATCCAGATCGTACCATGCAGGAGAACACCACATCCAGATCGTACCATGCAGAAGAACACACATTCACAGCATACCATGCAGGAGATCACCACATCCAGATAGTACCATGCAGAAGAACACACATTCACAGCGTACCTTGCAGGAGAACACCACATCCAGATAGTACCATGCAGAAGAACACACATCCACAGCGTACCTTGCAGGAGAACAGCACACCCACATCGTACCATGCCACATCCACATCGTAAAGGGCAGGAGAACAGCACATCTAAATCGTACCATGATTCAACGTCTTGTGTCTTCTGGGAAGGAGTGTTTCCGTGCAGAGAGGCAGATTGCCGAAGCTTAGTAAACCAAGTAGTAATATTTCCGGGCGCGATATACAATAACCTCTGACCATGCGTTAGAGCACAGGAGAATGACGTCAATAAAGTTGGTTACTTATTCCTCATTCCTTATTCAATAAGGAATAAGTAACAGTTACTTATTCCTTATTCGTTCGAATAAGGAATAAGTGACTGTTACTTATTCCTTATTGAATAAGGAATAAGGAATAAGTAACTAACTTTATTGACGTAGTAGAATGACATCCCACAAACCAGAGACATCCGCCCAATGCTGCGACGCAGGCCCAACTTTTCAACACTAAAAGCTCATTTATCCCAGAAATCAGCAGGATTGAGTACGTTAAAATAGTAATCTTGTTTGAAATATATCTAGATATTAAAGAAACTGCGAACAAAAGCCGAAATATATAGAGGGCCTATTAAGTAACAAATATAAGCGTAGGTGTACATACCTGCGTGTAGTATACATGTATTCTGTGAAACGCAGTGACGT
Organism: Flabesymbios commensalis; assembly: GCA_964017125.1. Taxonomy (NCBI): domain Eukaryota; kingdom Metazoa; phylum Annelida; class Polychaeta; order Terebellida; family Flabelligeridae; genus Flabesymbios; species Flabesymbios commensalis. The sequence continues at coordinate 53,293,489 of OZ024903.1, forward strand.
CACCGGAAACCGTTTTGAATGGGAACTCGGTGAAAACAAAGTTATATAAGACACCCTCCCCCATACTTCATTGTATTAGCCAGCTCGGTGAAAACATTGGAGGTCCAGGCTATTGAGTTTCACAGAATGTATAATCTGATTATGAGTTTTACATATTTACTATGTAAATTATTGTTATTTAGATTAGGATATGTTAAGTGTAAGTGATATCCTAAATATTGTTTTAAAATATTATGTTTTTCCAGATTGTCTGTAGTTATACTTTTAACCACATAATTTTATTTGTTCGCTTTTGTGATCTCCTAGAATATTTTTGCATTGTGAGTGAGACGGGCTATAATAATTTACTATCTAACGTTACTTATCCAATCTACTGTTATTCTCTGATGAAATGGATATTGATCATACTTCTGTAATATGGTTTTAATTTCTTTTAGTTTGATAATATTCCCTATATTTTACATTTTAATCTACATATTTCCATGGCATATCACCCCATATCCCATACTGTATGTATCACCAAGACATGTATTTGAGCGACACGTAGGCCTACAGAAATGCTAATCTTAGCGAACTATACCTTATCCATAAATTAAAGTACGATAAACACGATAACAAACATAGGGTATTATATGATAAATACTAAAAAAACGCATTATTCATGAATGATAAAATATCAGAGAGTACATACCCTATGGAGTTCTTGTCTTGGTTGTGCGTACTATGTCTTCCAGTTTAATGCACTACGACAGAAATGTAGTGGATATTATCACAAAATAACGCATGAGCAGAAGACTCACATCAGTGATGTTTTCAGTCGACTAGTGGTGTTTTCAGATGATTTGCAGACGATAAGGCTTCGTGTAACGAGCCAACTTTGGCGCGATACTGGGGCAATCAGCCATTGTTGTTAGCCCAGTCCAGATGAAGCCAGAAAGTATAGCCTTGATTTAAAAAAAAACGTGAAAAGCATACAACACTAACTTCAAAAACCCCTAATTTAATAATATAAGCCATAAAAATGTCCAAATGTATTGTCGACAATGACCCACAAAACCAGGTACTTACTAGAAAGATAAAAAATGAAACCATAAAATTAATTTGATGTCAGCAATTTACGCACCAGCGGTTTCATAGAATAGCTCAGTTTGTTTTAGGAACTAGAAAAAGTGTATTATAAATTAGATTAAACATATAAAAATATGTCAATAATTATACTTGATTTGAAAAATAGAATATTTCTTAGATATTGGACCTTTAATTATTTTACGAAATGTTATAGCTGTGGGTATCTTGGTACAAACTGAACTTTAACTGCACTCTTTCAACAAATGTATATATTTGTAAACTTGCTTTTATTATAATTCTGATTTCTGATAATAAATCATAATTTGCTTTGTAATATATATTTAAACATTTTTTCAATTATATTATTGCTTATAAATATATCCAAAGAAAAAATGTTTCCTCACATCTTGTTCACAATCGTTTAAACAATTACAGCCACATCAACGATTTTTTTACTAATCAGGGTGACCACCTAGAATATGTTTTTTTCTGTGTGTAATCACAATCTGTTTCAAAAACTTCCAGAAACCCGCCACTACCTTTGTTCGTGATTGCAAAAAATGGTCGATACCTTGTAAAAATAAAAATTTTCTCAATACAAAAAATCTTTCTTTTCATATGTATGTAGAATGTACATCACAACCTTAAAGCGTTTATTAATAAGTACAATCACTTGAAATTTGGTATAAATATTTTTATTATGAATTGTCAATTAGCTATTAAGGAATAGGGGAAACTTGGGTAAGTTGATTCCTCGGGTAAGAAAATCCCTCACTCTACCCTTCTCCCATTTATCAATTTTTTGTCATATAAAAATAGCAGGATATTTGCGTGCTCTAAATGGCTTAGGGCCACATTCGTCCACTAAATTGGGCCAACCTGCCGAGGACGGCGAGATGAATCATACGACACTAGCCTCCAGAAACAGGATTTGAAATTTGAGTCCTGGTGACTCTACCTCTCCGTCACGGAGGCTTCCCACAATACTGAATATTTTTGCTGTAATCAATGACAACATAATTTATGTGATTCTTTGTAGAACCTAGATTCAGAGGATCCTGAGTACACGGGGCCATTTGAACCACAGATAAACACTAATTAACTGATCCCACCGCAGACCAACTGATCATAGCCTATTGTTCATTTAAAATATATATGTGATTCATAAACAGGTGTATGTAACATGCCATATATACATGAAGTTCTTCAAATAGTCCACAACGGAGTGTGGCCGGGATTACACGTGTAAACAACCTGGGCTCATTCATAACAAGTTCTCAATGTAGCCTATTATTGTAACTGAGGTGAGACATCAATATAATTCTTGTCGTGTCTTGTCTGTCTCAATAGTCATTAGTTCATCTCGTCCAATCTGTTTGTATCAAGTATCAGCTCAGGTTTGCTAACTCATCATTTGTCACCCAACAACCCTGTCATATAGCCTACGCGTTCCCTATACGCGCTAAAAAAGTACTAAATTAAAACCACGAGTTAGGGGCCTACATGTACAGTTAGTTAATTAATGGAAATATTCAAAACATGTTTTAATATTCATGTCCACCTAGTTTTAATCATGGTTTTGACAGAGTCGCAACGTTGTCAGGTGAATCACGTTATTAAATTTTAACCCTTTAATCGCCGGTACCGATTATATTCGTTTTTTACATTTTTTTAATTAGCATATTGCATATCGGCTTTTAAACAAGTTGATAATAGCAAGAGTTTAAAAATAGTTAACCAGCATTTTGTGAAATCTGAATAATTTTCACTTACTTGAAGCTGTGGATCGCGTCAGCGAGACACAACTTCAAGTGGGTGAAAATTCCAATTGAATAATTTGGCGTTTAAGGGTTAGCTTGGACTTTTAAAATTGTAAAATACATTGGTCTAAATATAATTTTATTAACAAAAAAATCACCAATTGTAGATTCATCATATGTTTTGACAACCACGACTAATAATCATAATAATGTGGTGGGCTGGCTCCTTTAATATTGTTTTTTTTTCAAATATTAATCATTTCTATTAATATCGATTGATTTTCAAATAATAATCGACAATGGTAAATCATATTTTCTAATATTTGAAAATGAGTCCACTTCTTAATATTATAAAATGTTTACTTAACGCCTAGTCAACTTCAATGAGGATAAGCGCTACCTGGTGAATAACTATAAACATAAACAGGTGTCTCTACGTCTGTGATTGGTTGACGTCACAGCGCTTGGTGCGTTCTGGGTATACTCATAACCTGATATTGGTATACAGTGGGCCACAACTTAAATTAAATTAAAGAGTAATTTCTCAATAATTATTATAAAATCTTTTTAAATATTGAAAAAAAAATGTTGGCGTTCAATATAAACTATAATTACACCATGTCGGTCTATATCAGTTTAAATAAGGTTGGCCAAAATTCTGCGACGCTGGACCAACAATAAATCAACATTGGTTCAATCTCCCGGGTTTGCTTGGGTTACGTTCTTATTTCATAGAAAATAAAACTACTCACATCAATAGTAAACATAGTCTTTTATTTACAGCACAATCATTGAATTCCAGTTATGTAACAAATTGATGGTTTTACAAACAAACCAATAACCGATGTGGTGTCCCCAACAGCAGCCGCTCTGTCACAAAAGTGAGTAGTCGTACACCACGATGGACACAACAATAACAAGCATATACCAACCTCTAACAATAACCAGCATACAAACTGAATGTTCAAGTATATCAGATCTGTTTTATAACATCAAGAGGCCGACCTTGGATATGAAAGGGTGTATCTGCCACTTCGTGGCAGATACACCCTTTCATATCCAAGGGGACGATAAATATCAGCGTAGAGAAAGCAACAATAGGTAAATATATCACAAGATACAGTATAATTATCCTTAATAAACTCTACAGAAGAAAAACGAAAAACTACTGTAAAGCCGTTGTTACGTTGTTTAGACGTAGCTACAACTTTCCAATAACGTACTGTTGCCGTAACCTGGTAACTCGTCTGTAAACAACAGTATACGTGCTTATGTCAGGATGCCAACTGAATGATATATAGCCTAGGTTGCATGATAAATGACTTTTAATCTTCACCTCATACTAATCATGCTGTTTTATTAATTTAACTTTAATTAAATAAGAAACAAAGTGTCGTTCTTTTACTCAAGATATCCCAAAACATCGACTGTTACACATACTATCAGCATTGATTTCAAAGTTCTTATTACCAGGCAATTGTTGAAAAAAATCTGATAATTTCACGGGAAAATAGCGTATTCATGTCAGTAAATGGCTTAAAAATTTCAAAATGTTTCTTGTTCAAATAAAAAAAATGGGTTTCTATGGTTGAAGAAATGCATGGTGACTGGTTTGCCATGGATCGCACTGCACCAGCAACCAATAAACATGTGAAAAAGGTATGACATGAAATATATTCCACGATTACAAATGGGCAGAACTGTTTCTTTTCTCCGACGAGACGAAATTATCAACAATTATCACAAGGCAAATGATTCTATAAAACTCATATAATACCACGCCTTGATGGTATGGTGGGCACCCCCTAAACTACCATGTTACGAAAGCCACGATTTGATCGAGTGTTAAAATGACGAATGAATCTGCTTGTAATCTTGTAGCGAAAATTGCACATGTGGAGCGATCCTGGTACAATAGGCACATCGGTGTAAATGTAAGTACATAGTGAGTATTTAGTGATAGTGTAGGAGAGTAGGAGAGTATGGTACATGAAGGTAACAATCAGAAATAACCATTAGCCAGGTGCATTATATATTCAGTCAGCAAACAAGATAATGTTGACCCAATGTTGGAATAATGTTGGGCAACCGTCGTAGACGCTGGACCAACATTGACTCAGCATTGGGTTAACGTTCTGTGTTTGTCGGGCAATGTAGCACACAAGCAATTGAGTATAGAACAGGAATATTTTGATATATTTAGCATTGATCACAAGAGTTCATATATATCAATTTACACTAATCACAATTAAGTATTGGATAAATAACCTGTACGGATTATGGCGATACATTTATAGTTTAATGTACTCGTTTAACAAAATAGATTTCACGGGAATTATACATTGTGAGACTTTCCTTAACACAGACATATAAAGCGTTGGGCTTATATCGCTCAGCGTATGACCATGCGTTAAATTACCGTCGATACAATGGTCTCAACCTTACCTCGACGTGATCGCTTAGTCACTATTTAAATTCCCCCCCCCCCTCGAAGTTGTGTCTCGCTGCCGCGATCCACAACTTCAAGTGGGTGAAAATTACGTTGAGAGGAGAGAAACAATGACATTCCTCTGAAAGACCCAATCAGGATCAGCGGGGCTCGACCAGGGACGCCTGTGCGACTGGCGAGGCAGTCAGGCGCTCTACCATTGCGCCACGTCCCTCTCTCTCAACAACTTAACTATGGCGAAAATGTGTAATAATTATTACTAGAGATAATAACATCAAAACAATATCAAGCTTAACAAGGTATTCTTCAATATAAATAATACCCGTCATAACCGAATATATAGTAACATAAAAATGAAATGAAATATTTTATCTCAACATCCAAAAGAGCCTGGTAAATTCTAAAAGAAAATGAACAAACCTATTACTCAGCAGGTAGATCAATTTCGTAGTTTTTTAGGTTTCATTTGGGTGATTTAAATACCTGTATACCTTCGACGGTTCTTTAGCTATACAAATTAATTGCAAGATAGTGATAATGGAATGAACGCTTGTACCATCCTTTATGAATAATCAAGAAAATGTACTTAGGTCTATGTTATGATCAACGTTTTATGTGTATTCACATAGTTCATTTCAATTAATTAATTGAATACATAATAAATTATAGACAATAACCATGATAACTGTAGGGGGTACAATATATTTTGATGATTACGAAAATTTGGGATGTGGACGGAATCATTTATACTATGGCATGTCAACGGTAATTTAATGGCTGTTTTTAATGCACAAAAATATTTTAACAATAGGCGTAGATACATTGTACTCATTTTATATAGTTATTTTGTTGAGTTGGATGGCTTGCATGTTAATACATTGTTCAAAACGCTACATTGTTTCATTCATTTTGTTTGCATTTATCTTAAGTAGTAGTATCAATATTATGTGCAGCAAAATATTAGAAAAAGAGATTGAAAGTGGCTTCATTTGCTTTCCAAGATAGAAAAATAGAAGAGACTGTATAGATGTTCCTACACATCACTATTAAAAAATAAGACTCAGCACATTTTCAGCAAATTAAAATATGATAATATCACGTTTATATAAGGCCTCTAAAATGCTTAGCATATAACATAACAGTAACGACGGTCAATATTGTACAATGTCAATAATTCTTATATAATTATTATACAATGATAAGGCGACCAATGGAATGCAATAATTTATCACAATTGACATATTGATATCAATAAATAGATTCAAATTTTAAATATTTCCCGTGATATATTCTTAGTATTGCGTGATAAACATTCATAACAATTCAAATATATCGCTAGTTTATCACATTTGATGAGGAATACTAGTTGGAAATGTGGAGAGGAACTGATCAACATGATAAGATATGTATTGTGGTGTTCAACTTGACGACTACCACATCTCTATGTAATTTAAAACCTTTTACAAATTACCGCTAGCATAGAAGTAAAACATGTCTTGATATCACTAATAATGTTGATAATACGAATATATGGTCGTATTTAAAATATATATATACAAAATGTTAACATTGGTTGACCCGAGGATACTAGTACGCAGGCCTAGTGTTCTTGGTTGACCGATTGTAACCCACAAAAGATCACTTCGTTTGTGATCGCGCGAAAACAGACACCCCAAATGGCAATGTGATGACTGTGATCAAGGATTTAGAAAAAATCCTTAAATAAAACATTATTCTGTCCGTATAGAAAAGTAATCGCCACGAAAACGATAAGTACTCTTCTTAATAAATTCATGACGCTGAACCAATATTGGTTTAATGTTGGGTCAGCCGGGTCAGCGTCTACGACGCTGTCCCAACAATAAGTCAACATTGGTTCAGCGTTGTCTGCTTGTTGGGTTATGAGTAAATGTTGTGCGTGCTCACACAGACTTACAATGTGATACGTACGGACCCTCTGGGGTTCGGAGTCAGCTAACTGATTTTTGACTTGTTGCCGTTAATAAAAATGTGGTGTGCTATCGACAGTAAAATAGAATGATACCATTTATTCCTCTTTGATATGTCAGTGATATGAATATGTACATATTAGTAGCTTACAGTATAGACATGGATACCCAGATAGGCTATGGTACATACATGTAGCTAGTATATATAGGTCTATATAGGTTTATATACACTGGTCCCAATGATAACGTTTCGCAAGATGGCCTTCAAGAGGAAAGTTGTGCATTGTGAGGAAATCCCAATTTGAGCTTTACAATTTCCTAGTGCGCACAAATCCTGACGATTAATGTTACAGTACTTATAATATTATTTTACATAATTATATTATAATGTCTTCATATTTCCCTTAACTATTTATCTTAGTGCAGAATCTGTGAACATGGTATTTAAAGCAATGCCACCAGCGTCTGACGGTCACTATTTAATACCCAGCAAACACAAAACGTTTGCATAACATTTGTACCACGTCGGCCCAACGTCTTCGACGTTGAACCAACATTGTACAAATGTTTCGTGTTTGCTGGGTATACACGTTTACAAGTGATTCATACTGTCTAAAAGAAATAGGTGGAGGAAGCCTACATAATTACACTCAAATCTTCCATTCTATCATTCCATCCTTTCTAAGATTCATAAAATAAAATGCAATGACTTTCCTAGATAACGATATACTGAATTTTTTCAATTTTCATTAGAGATTAAAGCGTTTCTAGCGTTAAAAACGACTCTAATCGTTTTGAATATGGTTGCTCAGCAGGTCGAATGGTAGTTAAGTGGAATGAAATGAGTGTTTAAACATTAAGACTTGTAAATAAATCTTAAATCGAACGTGTCCTAAATCAAACAAATATGAGTAATTTTCACCCACTTCAAGGTGGGCCGCGGAAACGTAAAATTTAAATAGCACTAACTAACCATACTGACGAATCCGCCATTTAAAGCAATCAATTCTGCTAAAGCAAAAAAACAGCATCTGCTTACTTGTAAAGTAAGTGGATACTGCCTTTTTGCTTTGCATACATTCTTAAAAAAAACAGTGTTATCGTGATCAAATGTGATACCTTGTTACGACACAACATGGTAGGCACAGATTGTGATAATAAATATACAAAATAGATACATGTAGTTTGCTATCGTCTGCCAATAGTTGATCAGGTAATGACTGTGACTACATTAAGTAGATGTGTAACATTTTTTTCTAAAACTGCATATTATCCAAATAAATGATGATACACATTGAACGTTTCGTATTAAAATGCTCGCATGCAGTTAAATAAAACCTATACAAATGACAGTAGTCGGAACCCAGCAAACTCGAGGCATTCACCCAATGCTGTTTCAATGTTGGGCCACCGTCTTCGACGCTGACCCAACATTGAAATAGCATTGGGGGAATACCTCTTTCTTGCTGGGAACTTCGATTTGCTGTTTTTTTCAAGCAGCTACATGTAGCTATTTAAGATCATGTTGTAAATATACATGTGTAAATTTAGCAAAGACGTAGCAGACGTAAAGCCTAAACATTTAAAATGACCTTCCTGGCTCCAACAGACCTCCCAGAAATAATAACAATTATGCGTGTATAATCTGTAGTATATAACCAAGAACTTTATATAACTGACAGACTAAACTGTGAAGAAGCACCAGGTTGTATTTGTGTGTAGATAACAGCAGTTATATAGAGTCAGATAACAGGAACTGTATGCTAGCTACGCTTGAAAAATGACCTGCGCTTAGGTGGAGATGGGGAGATGATCTTCTTGGGCGACTTCTCGGCAGCGGGCTTCATCTGTCTCTGTAGTCTGGCATCTATCAACTCATGCATGTCAACCTGTGCAAAAACACATGATATAATTAGTATGAAACAGTTATTCAGAAGTGTTAATCAATAATTCATCCAACTCAATTTAACATGTTTATATTGATTACAACATTATAATTATTTCAAGTGCTTCTTAGTGATGTAGCCTACAATTATATAAAGTGATAACCATACAGCAAATTGTATCTCTACAAAAATGTCTAGTATATGTGTAGGACTACTAACCCAGACGTGGTCAAAAAATACTTTTTGAACCCTTAAGCGGCTAAATTAAATAATTTAAATTTTCACCCACTTAAACTTGTGGCTCTCTACCGGACCCACAACTTCAAGTGGGTGAAAACTACTCATATTTGTTTAATTCGAAACTAAACAGTTATATTTAAGTGTCAATGTTTTTACTAATAGCCTATCAATGATTTGATCGGCTGATATAACAGATTAAAAACAACAATAGTCGTAAGTTGAGACTAGCCGTTAATGTATTAACACGTTACTACCTAGCCATGCAGGTAGTCTTCAGGATGGAAAAAGTTAACCCTTTTAAGCCTGAATTTACCATTGCAATCTTCATCCACTACACAGATTGGTACTGACCTGCCACTGCTCTAGTTGTTATTACATAGATTGGTACTGGTCTGCCACTACTCTAGTTGTTATTACATAGATTGCTACTGGTCTGACACTACTCTAGTTGTTATTACATAGATTGGTACTGAGCTGTCACTATTCTAGTTGTTATTACATAGATTGGCACTGACCTGCCACTGCTTTAGTTGGCTTTACATAGATTGATACTGGTCTGCCACTACTCTAGCTGTTATTACATAGATTGGTACTGGTCTGCCACTACCCTAGTTGTTATTACATATATTGGTACTGAGCTGTCACTATTCTAGTTGTTATTACATAGATTGGTACTGACCTGCCACTGCTCTAGTTGTTATTACATAGATTGGTACTGGTCTGCCACTACTCTAGTTGTTATTACATAGATTGGTACTGGTCTGACACTACTCTAGTTGTTATTACATAGATTGGTACTGGTCTGCCACTGCTCTAGTTGGTTTTACATAGATTGATACTGGTCTGCCACTGCTCTAGTTGGTTTTACATAGATTGGTACTGAGCTGTCACTATTCTAGTTGTTATTACATAGATTGGTACTGACCTGCCACTGCTCTAGTTGTTATTACATAGATTGGTACTGGGGCCGTATTCTCGTGACCATTTACGGAGTTCCGCATCGTAGATTTTTGGAATTTCCTCAAATATTTCCACATCTTTGGGTTTTTTCCGCAAGTGCTATTCTCGTTAATTTTACGATGCGGAAGTTTTAGGTAAAAGTTACGGAAAGAATTTGGGTGCCCTAAATTCTAGGAAAAAATGGCGTGTTTTGCATAAAAGTTAGGATGCGGAACTCCGCAACTACAGTTTTCCGCAAATAGTTTGAGAATAGCGATTTACGGAATTCCGCAGTTACGGAGTTCCGCATCTTAAAGTTGCGGAAAAATCCTAAAGTTAGGGGACTTTCACGAGAATACGGCCCCTGGTCTGCCACTACTCAAGTTGTTATTACATAGATTGGTACTGGTCTGACACTACTCTAGTTGTTATTACATAGATTGGTACTGGTCTGCCACTGCTCTAGTTGGTTTTACATAGATTGATACTGGTCTGCCACTGCTCTAGTTGGTTTTACATAGATTGGTACTGGTCTGCCACTACCCTAGTTGTTACTACATAGATTGGTACTGACCTGCCACTGCTCTAGTTGTTGTGACAGTTTTAACTTCTGGTCTATGGCGTCCATTAACTGGCGTTCTAAAGCAGACACATCTATACGTGAAGTCACCAACTCTTTCTCTGTATGACCCAATCTAAAACAACAACATCAATACAGTTTAACCCTTGTGCTGCTAGGACCGCACACATACCGTATTCAAACCAAGTAAAAGGCTCATAAAATAATACATTAATTCTCAGTTAGTCAAACAATTCAATATTACCGATGTCTATTGTTTATCAATAGAAATATTTAAAGTAATAAATTGATTTAAACGAACGAAAAATAGGAACAGTAAATTAATTGTTTCTTCCAAGATTATTTCACTTACTTTGTATGTACTTCATCTCTTTCTTCTCGCGTCTGTTGTAGTACCTCGTCTGGCGTAGTGATACCGGCGGCCATGTCTTGTAGACGATCCCTCTCCTCTCTCAAAGCCGTCAACTCTTCCTGATTGCTTGTCACCTATCATAACAGAACAAACAACTAAGTACAATGTCAGTGCAAAAATACTTATAATAAATATAAAAAGAGAAGTGATAATGGTGAAGTGCAGTTATCGTAAAATAAAAGAATAGCATGTAGAACTTCATCTAGATTGTCGCGGAAGTCGTGTTCCCTTCTGAAAGATTTAGATTAAATGAAGTAGGATTTCTTGGTTTTAATCATTATCATATTGACAGAATGATGCTCCTCCCACTATCATTTTTAATACACAGGCCATTTTTTTAGTGCATCGCCGGTTAGATTTCAGTCTTAAATCGCGTAATTATGATTGAACAACTGGGCTAGTATACTGTTTATATAAGCATGTGCCAAATAAACTAAATCCTCAGCGTCATGTTTCGACAGTAACCTGTTTTCATGGGCAGTATTTTTTTGTTCTTTTCATTTCAATTATCCAGATGTGATCACATATCAACTGTTAATATTAATAATTATTTATTTATTTCACTCTTGATTGTACAATAACTCCTAACGTAGCTAATTATGGTAGTAAATAGAGTATGATATGCACTGCAAAAGGTAGAGAAATATGAAATATAATTTTATTGGTATAATCATAAAAAAGTGTGCACTGCCATGCATTATTCAATAGATTTGAGTGAGAGAAGGCTTCAGTAAATAAACCCCTCATACACAAAACGCTGGACCAATGTTGGTTTAATGTTGGCCCGCCGTCGGCGACGTCGGCGCAAGAATAAACAAACATTGGTTGTGCTTCTTGTGTCTGCTGGGGGCGCTCCTTACTTAGCTATATTAAAATCACCAAGTATAAACGATAAGTTCAACAAATTTTCTTTTAATGTTGGTTCACCGTCTGCGACGCTGGCCCAACATTAAAACAACATTGTTTCAATGTATCGTGTTCATCGGACAGTCTCTATGTACGACCTACATTCTGTAATTACAATGTACACATTGCGAGAGAAGCACGCTCACCACCAGATCTTTATACGGAGTTTTAAAGAGAAGGTAGTGATTTTAGTATGTACACAGATGAGTGTCATATTTCATATATTATCATTAGGATTGACAGCACACACTTACCTGGGAGGAAGACAGCTTTAAACAACACAATTAAAAAGTACAAATAAAATGTTATGTAAAATGATTATCTGACTCATATTTACTCTGCTTTATATTCCCCACAATTCACGTAATATACATGAACATAATATTTGTATTACATGGCTAGCTTCCTTATTATGTGAATGAAGTAGGAAATTTACTATAACCAAGACATCTATAGACTAAGTAACGATACATGTAACAAAACAGAACAAAATTTAACATTGCGGGGTTTAATAAATATGAGAGGTAATAAGTGGGAGCATAATACACCACAAACAAATAAATTTACTTTGACTATGTGTGTGTGTGTTGTGTGGTGGACAAGTAGGCCTACTGTGATAATAACTAGCATAAGATGATTCAGGAATTATAATATATATATATATATTATATTATAATATATATATATATATATTATAATATATTGCCGCCATAGCAGTACAAGCACTATAATATAATATAAATATGACAGAGGGCATATTATATTATTATGATAAACAATAGAAAACAAGAACTGTGGTAAGAAAGCAATACTGAATAGAAAGCAAGTATGCAGCTGCTGACGTAATGCTCGAATAAGCATTGGCTTATTAATAATATATGTTATAAATTATAGCAAGTAGTAGTATAATATTGGGTTTATACTACAGTGTTCTTCACCTTGCTGTTAAGGGCTTCCACCTCATCAGCTCTGTTTTGTAGTTTCTCATCTCTCAGTTTGACATCCCCATTTAATTTCACCACAGTTGACAAGGCGTTATCCAGTTCCTGTTGTAAGCTGATTACATTGGACTCTAAAACCTGCATCTCTATAGACGAGCCCTCGCTTCCTGTCTCACACTGAAACATATGAAGGAGAACACGTATAACAAGCTGATTACATTGGACTCTAAAACCTGCATCTCTATAGACGATCCCTCGCTTCCCGTCTCACACTGAAACATATGAAGGAGAACACGTATAACAAGCTGATTACATTGGACTCTAAAACCTGCATCTCTATAGACGACCCTTCGCTTCCTGTCTCACACTGAAACATATGAAGGAGAACACGTATAACAAGCTGATTACATTGGACTCTAAACCTGCATCTCTATAGACGACCCTTCGCTTCCTGTCTCACACTGAAACATATGAAAGAAAACACATGTAACAAGCTGATCACATTAGACTCTAAAACCTGCATCTCTGTAGACGAGCTCTCGCTTCCCGTCTCATACTAAAATATGATGAAGAAAATCACATAATGAGCTGATCACAATAGACTGAAGCAAACGCGCACATCAACAACCTTTTGTCGTAATATGCTTAGTAGCTTTTTATAGAATGTGCCTATCCTTATCTAATATTTTGTAAGTTCATCAATATTAAAATTAGAAAGTGTCAACTTACTATTGTATTTTGTTGCCGCTGTAAAAACTCTTCTAGTTGGTGCAGTAGGAGTAGCAGACCACTGGTGGAGATCACATCATCAGGACACTCCTCATCGCCAGGTGGTGTGCTGTCTGTACTCTCAGTAGATCTCAGGTTATTCACCAGGCGGCATAGATGGCGGTAAACCTCAGCCAGCTCCAGATGTAACTGTACAAAATGAACATGATTACTAGATAACAAAATTGCTGCTTTATTAACCCTTTGACCACCGGTCCCGATTATATTCGGTTTTTCATTTTTTATTAGCACATTAAATACCACCTTTTAAACATGTTGAATATAATATGTGACATCAATCAGCAATATTTGAAAATGATTTTGTCAAATGTGAATAATTTTTACTCACTTGAAGTTGTGAATCGCGTCAGCGAGACACAACTTCAAGTGGGTGAAAATTCCAATTGAATAATTTGGAGGTTAAAGCGTTAAGAACTGTATTTACGTGATAATATAAATAAATGGCAGATTTCGTGGGTTTTCTGTTGAAAAGTTCATGTGATATTTCAATTGATAAATTGTTAAAAATGTAAAGCTGTTTTTATTGAGATGACCAACAGCTGACCACCCAATTCTTAAATTTAACTGTCTAAGCTGACTCAATCGAAATTACTTTTGAAACGATACATTTAAATGAGGCTTTCGATTTATATCATGAGTCGTTGTATACATTATGGATACTACAAAGCAGTATCCTTATATACATTGAGTGTCCAGGTGGAAAATAATTGTATGAACTAGGTAAACTACAATACGTGAATAATACGTGCGTTTTACTGTTACTGATGAGGAAATAGAAACATCATTTCTACATTAAGTGATCATTTATCAAATACAAGTATGATGCAGGCAGTACGTGCACAGAAAAAAATGACTCCAAACAACACTGAGCAGTGAAAAAGACGTGATGATAACCGCACCCTAATAGTGTTTATACTGTCATTAATTACAAAAATGGCCCAGACCTATCCTGCGCAGCACTGCATCCAGGACTGAATTGGCCCACCGTAGACTCAATGATATAGTGCGAACTGTGACAGGTGGGCCCAGCGCCTTCAGGCTGACAACATGGGATGGTACTTCTGCCAGCTCTGGATCATTGCTGGGACAACGTCTCCGACGTTGGCCCAGCAATGATGCAGAGCTGGTGTTGAGCGGTGCTATTCCGTGGAGCGTCAGGTGCGTCCGGCCATAAGCGTGATCCCCGTCCATAGTGAAGCGTGTGAGCACATTGAGACATGTCTGTCAGCGGAGATTACATGGTCGTGCGCGACAGTTCACCCCCCCCCCATCCCACCCCGAGGCACACCACATCGATTGAATAAGCTTAATGTGAGCATTGAACTTGTTAGGTCGAACATTTATTAAAACACATGTTGCAGTTTTGAGGGATGCAAAATAATATGCAAGTAACTGTAATAGTGCAAGTAACTGGAAAGCGTGAATTGCGTGTTTAACAACAACAAACTTCTAGACATTTATCACTAGCCAGAACACGATACAACATTGAAACAATAACAAAAAAACTAAATTATCAATTTCAAAGCCTTTTTGCGACATTGAAAAATTGAATAATCAATTGGTGTCAATGTACTGATGAAAACTGATATATGAATTGCTACATTTTATATCTGAGTGATAGTTATTGTGAAGCTTTATGTGAATCATAAGTGGTTAGTCCACTAAATTGTCTATATTAAGGATTTATTTTAGCACTCGAAAGAATTGAGTTTATCTATATTTTTTTTTAAATGAATACAATTAAAATGTACCTAATAATCGTTCTGATATTATAAAGACACGAGGGAACCCCATGACCACTCCACGCCCCAGCACAGAGTGTTTATCCCCTTCAACAAGCACCACCGCTAACCTAAACTTAAACATCGAGAAATGATGCCTTATGGTCATGACTCATGACACACTGCTTACACGTATACAGTGCAAAATGCTCACATAATACTGCTCATATAAAATAAAGGTACTATTCATCAATACCCCGAGGAGTACAAAACTGATACTATGGTGCTATTCTGTAAAACGCAGTGACGTCACCTGACACCGTTTCGAATGGTTATTCATTGTTTTAGCTAGCTCGGTGAAAACATTGGAGGTTAAAGCTATTGAGTTTCACATAATACAGCCATATATAACTGGATATAACGCCCTTATCGTAAATGTACTGAGAATGTGTATAATTATTCAATTGTGAATGTCTTTACAACACAGTGTACCATGGCTTTGATGGCTAGGAGCTGTTCGCACCGGTGACATTCACTTACATTGTACTACTGTACAAAATTTCAACTCTGTATCATTTATTCTGATAAAAAACTTCACCAGTAATTGACCAATTATGGTAATAAACTAAATCACTGTCCATTTATTTATCACGGTATTCTGTGAAACGCAGTGACGTCACCAGAAACCCGTTTAAATGGCTATTCGGTGAAAGGAATACCATTATTCGACTGGGCTGTTTTTGGTATAGGGCCGCTGAAAAGTGCAGCACTTTTTGTATTCGGGTGGTCTTTCACCCAAATTGGTGCAGCTTGGTGCAGCACCTTCTTGCACCCATTAAAACATGGGTGTTAATGTAGTAAACGGGGTAGTAAAGTCACGTGGTCTGTTTAACTATATTCTAAGGACGTTATTGGTTACCGTATTCTACACTGAACCTTTATCAAATCATATTCGGCTGGTACAACACTTTTTATCAACTGCGCAGGTGCATGTGGGACAATTGTTTTGAACCCAAAATGCCCAGTCGAATAGGCCTATTGTCACATAAGACCCTCTCCTCAATAGTTCATTGTATTAGCTAGCTCAGTAAACACATTGGGAGGTCAGAATGGTACATTACCATATACATAGCTAGAATAGTATAAGTCGCCAATTTACGTCAACGTAACATGGACACTGCATAGAAAAAAAATCATTTAGTGAAACCTTATCACAGATTAATGTACACGATTATAATACATGTGATTCACATGCACGATAAAGATACCGACCAGAGCGGAATTTAGCTCCTAGCTTGATTAAAAAAATCAAAATTTGTCACATTAGTGTAACAGAAGCGGTCCAAATGAAATGAATCGGGCTTTAGGCCACCTTTGTGCACATATAGGCTAAACTGGGCCAGGAGAACCTCCTGAGGATGGTGAGATGATTGAGATGACACTGTCTTCCAGACACAGGATTCGAAATTCGAGCCCTGGCGGTCTGAGGCCGAGCACGCTACCTCTCGGTCACGGAGGCTCCCCACAATACTAACTTTCACACGTGGATAGGGAAGAAACAATTTTGTTTCTTTCAAACCGCCGAGACCGGGGACCGAACCCCGGACTCTGGCGTGAAAGGCAGCGGTGCTAACCACTACCCTAGGGCCCCCGCTCAGAAGCGGTCCAATGAGATATATTGTGGTTTAAGGGGAGGTTTAAGCGACATTTGCATGGCGAGAAGAAAGTATGTTTAATTGGAAGCCTGTTAACATGTTACCGGCAGATAAACTTATACAGTTACTCACAAACTGGGCGACACTAATGTGCCAAACAACTCATCTCGAATCATTCAGGTGTTGGTTAGTTAAGATAATTGAAGGATAACTAATGATGTCGATGAGTAACATCTTAAATGTTGAATCGCTTATGTATTACACGAAATTATCAGTCAAATTTTAAAAGTGGACATTTTATAAAAGCCAATGAGTGACAATTCTACTCCCTGTAAACAGTTCCCATTATAATGGGGCTTAATAGCCTAACCCGTATCCTTTATTAGTTAACCTATTTAAATTTTCAACCACTTGAAGTTGTGTCTCGCTACCGGGATCCACAACCTCACGTGGTTGAAAATTGTTCACAGTTGTTCAATTCGAGACCAAACATTTACAAGTCTTTATCTTTAAGCAATCATTTCATTCTGAATAACAGTGGTTTAATCGGCTAATAAAACGGATTAAAAACGACATTGTCGTGATTAGCAGGGCTAATAATCCAAACTGCGATGTTCTTAATTTGAAAAAAAAATCTGAAAGAACTGAAATAAAGATACAGAAGATGCGAAAGAATAGAAGACAACATGAAGATTTCACAGGCAGACACGTGAGAGAACATGCTACCTCTTCAAACGAGCAGACGCTGCTGGTGACAGTCTGTATGTCACTGTCCTCCACGGAAAGTAAACTACAGGAGTCCTTGGCGGAGAGGTCAAACGAGTCACACATCCACACTGGCATGTGGTGCGGTACCTCGCTCTCCATCCTCTCGTCCTCCTCCTCGGGCAGCAGGGATCTACCCGTCCTGCCCAGAGCCATACCGTTAATATAGAGAGAGGGAGAGAGCATGGACTTCCCGCCACCTGATATCAGCTGCCGCGAGTCAACAGAAAATAC
The DNA here is from genome assembly GCA_964017125.1 of Flabesymbios commensalis. Classification (NCBI taxonomy): domain Eukaryota; kingdom Metazoa; phylum Annelida; class Polychaeta; order Terebellida; family Flabelligeridae; genus Flabesymbios; species Flabesymbios commensalis. The sequence goes on from OZ024903.1 coordinate 53,311,783, forward strand.
CACATCTCCATCACACGAGATTTGTTAAACCGTGTAGCTCTGAATTGAATTGAATTTTCACCCACTTGAAGTTGTGTCTCGCTACCGCGACCCACAACTTCAAGTGGGTGAAAATTACACATATTTGTTTAATTTGAGACCAACCGTTTGCAAATCTTTATGTTCAAACGCACATTTCGCTACCAATAACAATGATTTAATCGGGAAATACAACGGATTAAAAACGAGTTTAAATCACCACATTAAACCACCATTGGTTAAATCAACGTCTCTGGTTTTCCGGCGGAGCGATTAATACTGCTGTGCAAAGCCAGATGGGAGTGGGCCCTAACTGCCTTCTGGCTTTGCAAAACATAATACATGTAGGTATTGATCACGTACAATATACATGACGTAAGTGCATACTCAATATTGGTGTATTGATACCAGTCTTATTGTTGTAAGCGTGAAAATATAAAATTCCATTGAGTTGAGAGGGCAAAAAAATAATAGAAATAATAACCGGTGGTGAAGTCAAGGAGAATTCATCTGTCAAGATAAAAGATAATGATACCATAGATTTCTCTACCAGCACCACCCCATGCAGTCATACAGATGGTGTATATCAGAGATTTCCACACCAGAATCCCCCATACAGTCATATAGATGGTGTATACTAGTGTGCCTTATGTACTTACACCGTTTCTATATATCACTGTGTCATGCATAACACCTCCTCCATTAATCATCTCACACATTACACTAGGTAACAGAAGATTCTGACAAAACGACAAAGTAACAGTGATTCACCGGTGTCCACCTAGTACCGTGAGTAGACCTACAGTGGTCAACATTTTGTGTATGACCTCTGGCATATTGTTTTTACGTTAATTGCAGGTTCATCTTACAAAATTAAATTATCAATGATGGTTAGTCAATAGATGAACGAGAATATTTACAATGACGTGAATCTATTACTCATGTTACTAGCATGCACTACATTAATTCACATCAACAATGAGATTAGGGTATACATTACACATTCATGTTATACTTATTAGCTGATCACTTTTTCGACACTTATAACTAGGAGGTGATATTTCTTGTATAATTTAACGATGTGTGAGCAAAGCCAATAATAATATATTACGCAATAACTATTGATCATATCATTAGGGTTATAAAGCACAAGAAGTTAAGCCTATGACGGCTTAAAGTTGGATGACAGCCTGCGATGTCGGCTCAACAATAAACCAATATTGTCGCAATGTGTCACGTGTGCTGGGATTGCTATATCACACCCCTCCCTCAGTGTATGTCACTGGAGTCTGTATTTTTGTTAACCATTGTTAAGTTAATTTATTTAAATTTTCAACCACTTGAGGTTATGTCTCGCTACCGCTACCCCCAAGTGGTTAAAATTACTCATATTTGTTAAATTTGAGACAAAACATTTACAAATCTTGATGTTAAAACAGTCGTTTTATTCCACGCAACAGTGATTTAATCGGATAATAAAACAAATTGAAAACGACTATTGTCGTGATTAGCAGGCAAAGAGTTCAGTTCTATCCTAGCAAACACCAGACATTAACATTAAGTTACTGTATTGTCGGCTCATCGTCTGCAACTCTGGCCCAACCATACAAGACAGCTGGGTGAATAATTATATAGTGTTTTCTGGGTTATGAAGTAGAGCATTTTATAGGACGTACCTGTTGTGTGTTGTTGTTATTGGAGCATGGCTCACTGGCCCCGCCATTCTGTGAGCTGGCCTCTAGCTCACTCATCAGTGAGCTGGTACTGCTGTCCAGTATGGATCCCCCTGTGGCATACTGATGGGTCATCTCATCCAGACGATCCTGTAGACGGCCATTCTGCTCCTGTACCTCTGTACATATCCTCTCTGATTGGCGGCTCTACAAACATCACACAAAAGTAGTTCAGAACCTACCTACACAACTCATGTATGTGTCCAGTAAATATGAGACGTTGGCCCAACGTTGGTTTACTGTTGGGCCAGCGTCGTAGACGGTGGACCAACAGTAAACCAATGTTGGGCCAACGTCTCATGTTTGCTGGGTCTACTTAGGAATTAAACAATCCTAATTGTCACTTTTTGTTGTGGACTTAAAACTACAACGTGGAATTATTCAACCCTCAATTTCTTCGTCGCTTTTAATTAAAATAATGGTGCACAACTAAATAATATAAATTTATAATAATATATAGGATTTATTATGCATTTCTGATAGCATGTTACTGCGCTTTATTTTATTGAATAGTTCAGACACATTTGCCTCGTCAAGACCATATAATCAGATAATAACTATCGTCTCAGGATGGTATTCATCACATTAACTCGTTCGGGGATATATTAAAACAAATAATAAATGCCATAATTGAAAGGTTCCATTAAATTACTTGAACTATAGTTGTTAAACTCGTCCACGAATATATTTTATTATGAATACAACAATGAAGCTATAATACATTCATTGCTGTTACTGTATACCTGTTGCGCTTGTTCACGTAGCTGTCTTTCTAGCATATGAACACGACCCTGTAGTTCCTCCTGGTTAGATTGTAGAGCATCCCTCTCTTCAATTAAAGCCCCCATTCTCTTCTCTGTATCTTGTCGGTGGTCCGTGAATAAGGAGATCTGACCATACAAATAAATAATAATTAATCCTAATGTACACACCTGACTTAGGTCGTGTAACATGATAATGAGTATTATTATTAATAAATGTATAGGTCACTGTCTCTTATCTCACTACACAGGAGCAGGGTGTATAGATGGTCAGCCGCAGGACATTTACCCAGTAAACACAAGATGTTGAAGCAATGCCGGTCTAACGTTGGCCCACCGTCTACGACGCTGGCCCAACATTAAACCAGCATTGCTTCAACGTCTTGTACTTGCTGGGATATACGCCCCGTCATTTGAGCCTTGCTAGTCCAATCTATATAATTACGTGGTGTATGCCACTGTTTTAAAAGGTATGTTTTGAAAAAAAACAGTAATAGCGTTAGGTTTTGTTGTATGTGTTTTCTTTAGACTACTTATCTACAATTTGAGCCCTGTGATTAGTGTCAAGTGATCCCTTGACACAGCCTCCCCCCGAGCAGACACGACACATTACAACAATGTTGGTTTTATGCTGGGCCAGCGTCGCAGACCGTGGGCCAACGTTAAACCAACATTGTTTCAATTAGTCGTGTTTGCTGGCTCTAGCACTGATAGGACTCAAATGGCTCAAATCGGGCCTCAAATCAACATAATATATTCCTCTCCAATGACACCCTTTTCAATAAAGAAAAATTAACTGCTGTTAAGAATCAAATGCTTCAATACATTAATGCTATTATATTCAAATAAATGTCATGTTTTCACATAGGACTCTAAATCGTGAAAAGTAAATAAATGTAAGTAGGCAAAAAATAAAATGGTTCTATATTTGCGGCTGTCTTTGAATAAAAACATATGTGGACAGTACATAGTAGAACTGGTGGTACAACATCCCGGTATATATAACAGGATGTTGTAACATTAATAGAATGTTTGTCCAATATTACGCCATCGTGTTACAGAAATTATGTCAAATGTACCTCTTCTTTCAGTATTTCCACCTGGCTCAGATGCTCGTTCATAGAGAGTCGACGTGAGCGCACCTGTTGCCGCAAACTGTCCACTTGAGTTTGTAAATGCTCTTCTGTCTGCTGCGCCTGCGTACCGAATAAATGGTGTCATTATTATCTGCCAATTTTACATAATGATGTCATATTAGGGTCTAGACACGGCGATAATGGTAGTATAGACAAGAGCAATACAGGCGAAGCCAAGACGTGTCATATAGCGGCTGTGAAATTATACCCTGATGTGAATAACGGCGGAACACCCTTTTACAGCAAATGATAACGTTCCTGTTGTAATTGTACGCGTTACCTCGAAAGTAAAATGTACGCTTAAAGGGTTTTAAATAAAATAGTAACATAAAATTACATCAATTTTGTATTCAGACTAATAAACAAATAGGTAATCAATTGTCATTTCTCTCAGCAATATTACAGCTGATGAATATTTTTCAAAAAAATGTCCTCCGCCTTCTCCTACTAAAAATACTTTTTTTCATCATCATAGAAGCGCGCAGCGCGAAGGCTGACGCGAGATTATGCACTAGTTCTGGTATAAACCTTATAGAGCCTCTCTCTTTTCACCTGGTGAGGTATGTGACTGTACAAAGCATTGGCGAGTAAGTCAGGTAGGCAAGGAGCCAGGCCTGCTAAACCATATAGAAACAGCCGTTCGAGCGACCAGCCACCAGCGGAAAGGGCACTGACTGACCCTTTTGAGATGTGCTCTGCTTTCTGAGCAGTGTGTTTGAAACCACCATCATTGAACCGTCCGCCGTGCCATCACCCAAGTTAGCAATGTAATGATAAAGAGCTCATTGCTTAAGACCAGACTCCGCCTCCTGCAGTGCCATGATAGAGAGCTCACTGCTTCATGTGTCACACAAAAACGGCTCCTTTCAGCATGTTCAGAGACTCTGTTCTCTGTGGGAACAGGAAGTCAGGAGTTCAACCGATATCCGTCAACAGTCATGTCAACCGTCAACCGTGTTTTTTGTCTCATGCAGTGGTGTGATTGAGAGCTCACTGCTTTTGGTATGTCACACAGAGCGGCTCCCCCAAAGCCCCTGTTTTTCTTTGTCAGCTTTCACATTTTGTACCCACTGGTCATGCCCATAGACATCATAGACATGACAAAATATTATTTCTGTATAGTGGTATCAACTTTCCGGATATCATTATTCTTAAAATATTGGGATAAACCTACCTTGCGAAGTTGTTCGGTGAGTCGTTCGTTTTGCCTTGTGAGTTCTTGTACTATTTGACTACGGCTTCTATCTCCCTGTTCAGATTGCTGCTGCTGCTGTTGCAAGGCTTGCTCAGCTACACCAACCTCTCCCTGGAACTCTCGCACCATGGAGTCAAATTCTGTCTCCTTCGATTCAAACTTTAATTTGTATTTGTGTCGTTCCTGTGTTAACACCTGTAATGTAGAGAATTGTTGGTATGACAATGAACAAAATATTTGACATATTTTACGCATGTATGTCCATGACTTCCATGGTAAGCACGATAAGCCATAACAAGGGTTCTAAAGCAATTGGTAGAATTTTAACTATGTTATATAACCCACTCGTCACTTTAACGCTTGTCTCTAGAATATAGATCTAGTACACCTAGTACAAAAAATCAGAGTGATAAGACGTTGTCACAAGACTCTGTCATTGACTGGGTCCTTTTTTTTGTTGAAGATCATTTTGTTGAACACCTTGGCTATTTCAAAAATACGTCGGTATTATGCAAAAATGAAAATAAATTTCTTAGTCTCGAGAAAAAAAGTCACTTTTTAAAAACCAAAAATCGACATTGGACCCCCTCCCCCCCCATATTCGGACTTATTTATGCAATGTGTTGTACGTTTACATAGTCAGGCAGTTGCAGAGGTTAGTTTTAGAATAGATAGTTTAGTATAACGTAAACAGGTAAACAACCTACTGTTGTTTTGATATATACATGATATATCATATTACCATGTTTAACATGTTTAAGGCATTGTGTGAATGTAACGATAATGATAACCATGGCCCAGCGTTTCTTTTACTGCTAATGGGATGGAATACAACACATAAAAAAAACTTATATGTGGAAACTGGGCATAAGAATGAAATCAAACAATGAATGAATGAATGTGTAATCATGGTAATGAAAGGGGAATTAGCATTAGTCGCTCATGACACAGGATTCGAAACTCTAGCTGAGGTCGGATACGCTACCCCGCGAACAAGTGTACTCCACACAATACTGATTCTTCATGATACAGCTGAGAAGATAACTAAAATTAGGCATTGCAGCACTGTGGGCAAAGTAAATACACAGGCTCAGCCAGCCTGAGCCGCTTATTTATATCAGTTATGATATTGGCTGTGAACAATGGAACACATTGTTGTGAGAGGGCTATGGTATTGGTTGGTCCGGTAATATCAATGCCAGCCTTACTTGGCAGCAAGTCCACAGCTGATTTATTTGCCTGGTGACATCACAACAATATTATATAGTCGCCTTGACATATAATATAATAATATACTTGTGTTATTGTACAAGAGCCATCCCTGGTCAGGCCAGCGGAGTCAACATTTCAATTCATTCATGATACTAGTCATGCTAACCATGCTTACGCATTCAGTGAAGCTTTCTTCATTTTGATCATTAGCATTACTGTGAATAACTAGAGTAGACACAGTCCAGTAGTCATGGTAGTTACGACCTTGGTACTCAATGCATTGTACATACAATCTATACGCGTTAGGTTAGAACGATTCATTGAAATCTATAATACAAGGTTAACTATGTGAACAGGCACATAGTTGACCCGATGTTGGTTTAATGTTGGGCCAGCGTCGCTGACGGTGGGCCAATATTAAGCCAACATGGGGTCTGCCTCTCGTGTTTCTGGGCTATCAGGGTATGCGTACCATGAATGTCTTTTGTTGGTTGATGGCATTCACCATGTTTACAGGTATTTATTTTTGGGACCAGTATGGATTACAATTCAAATTGCTTTGTTTTAACCACCCGGTGCCTATGATATGCAGAAAAAAAACCTACTTCAATGTGGGATATCAATTTTGTGTATAAACTCTGATAGTCTCCAGATATATTCATATTTATTACATAAACTGTACTGCTTCTAGAGCATAGTATGTATATCAATATAAATGTGTCTATTAACATGAATAACATGATTAATGATAATATAAATTAGTGTGCTACCAATTTATTGCGACACCAATCAATTGCAAATGGTTGACCTCTTCATCCCAGACACATTAATACGTTTAACATGTTTAAGCCAATGAAACAACAGGATCACAAAACTCGCATAAATCACTCATTTACCACTGTTTACTGTTGTTTGTATCTAAATTACGTCTTTTCCACAACAACCCATTATCCTGATTATAACAAAATACGTTTAAGCTTGCAGATACGTGGCAATTCATAGTTAATCATGTTTATATGGAATTAAATCGATCTGAAATTGATACATTACTAGATGAAATCATTATACAATATATGCCTTGTTTTCTGTTCATATAACCATTATCATCATCAGATCATGTTAACATGGTTAAGTCTGGACGATATCATTTATAATTAATGTACAATTGCTAATGTAAAAAAAACCTACCGGGGGTATGAATATTTATTAAAAGTTAATCTCACTTCACCCACTTTTATCATGTTTATGAATATCGCGTGGATCAAAGAACGCCGTAATGAAAGGGGTACAATAACATCAACTGTATAATTATTATACATGGTAAACTAAACTGATGATAAATGTTGCCTTTCTTGTGCTTTAATCATGTTAAATATGACTGCATGTTTTGTCAAAGAAAAAATCAATTTTCCACCTGATCTCATCAATTATCAGATTATCATAGCTTAAATAAAACTTCGCTGCTCTATTCTCCCGACGGTCGGGCGAATAGAGCAGCCAATTTTATATAAGCTTTGATAATTGATCAGATCACATAGAAAACTGATTGTACAGACGTTTACTTAATTGAACTACTTCGAATAGATAAATCTACATTACTGTCGTTGCCTGTGACACTATCAATATAGCAGAATCCCTATGTCATGTAGGCCTAAGGCAGCATATAAAAGTAGCCCGAATACTGAAATGGAAATGCATTATTTCTACATGGCCTTGTGGCAAATAAACAATGATAACAACAATGCTGGTTTAGTGTTGGGCCACTGTCGTAGACGGTGGACCAACATTAAACCAGCATTGGTGGGCATAATCCGTTTTCTATGCAATGTATACCGGTGTATTGGTCCCGTATTACCCCTGGCCCTATTTTTATTCTTTTCAAAATAACATTTTTGCTGCGACTACAGTTTGCATTTATTTTAACTTAAATCAAATAGAATTGTTTTTTTATCAGATTATTCACATTCTATGTTTTTACAGTATCCCCACCTGCCAATCTACTACATGTTTCTCACAATATTACTGACATGGTTACCCATTAGTCTGCGTGTAACCTATGCATGTGATCAACACGATCAAAGAGCATGACAAGAGGGCTTCATGAGTTCATACCACGACTTGAGAGGCATTTATCACTACTCCAAAACCAGAATTAACATACAAATATATAGTTAAACGTGTGCATGGTGTGTGCGTATGTATATATTATATATGTTTGTGAACACTTCGCCGTGTTCATGGTGCATAGTATGCATTTTTCTGGATGCATAAAGCCATATCTTACAATTCATAGACGATAAACAATATAGGCCTAACTTTGAGTCAACTTAAATATCACGAAATCAACGTCAAGATGGTATTTCTTGTCATCAAATTTTGTAAGTGCCTGTATAAAGCGTGATTAGCATGATTCTAGAATCCAATGTGTTCTCAGAAAGATAAGAGCTGCCATATAATGTGAATAATATCTACAGAGACATCGATTTTTGACAACATAGTATATAAAACGATGATATCTGCTTGATGATGCTTTGATTAATATCAGCTCGATATAGCAATCTAAAGTATCTATATAATTTAATTTTAATCGCCTTTGGCATCAGTTAGAGAATAGTTAGATTATTGCTTTAACCCTTTCAAGCCTGAGTTTACCATTGTCATTTTCATCCACTACAAGCCGCGAATTGCTGTCGCAATTCTCGACTTGTAGTGGATGAAGAAGATTTGATGTGGTTTAAAAATTAAAGAAAATTACCATGTATTCATGGGAATTTTTGTTCTAAAAACCTTGCTGTAGGAAAATTACGTCTGTTTTCAGGGATGTAAAATGATGCTTTAATGCATCGTGAAGGCTTAAAGGGTTAAGTACATTATGTTTAACTCGAATCACAGGATGTTCATATCAAATGGCACCTCAACTAACACGGTACGTTGAACTATTGTTGGTTCAGTGTTGGGCAGCGTTACAAATGCTGGGCCAACACTTATTCGGTATAGGGTCAGCGTGTTGTGTTAGCTTGGACGAACTCCCCCCCATTATACATCATGTAATAATACTGTACTACATAACATGTACATGTACAGACATGACTGATCCCAGTTTATAAGTATGTGGGGTTACTGTGTAAACGTGAAGGGAAGTCATTCAGGGAGGGGCAGTTATCTCATAAGTCATTGTTTGTCCAATTCAGCATGACATGTTCGTATAGATTTGTTATGTGGTGTGGAGTTGGGGGATAATCCCCCAGGCATTAAGGGGGTTAATCACAAACCCAGCTCTAAAAAATGGAAAGCGTAACCAGCACTGACCAAGACTGAATTATTGAAAACAAATTTGTTTATTTCTAGTCTTGCTAAGATTCCATAACGTTACGTTAAATTTATTATAAATGATAAGGCATTGATTACGACGCTGGCTTCACCATGAACAGATGAACGTGGATGATGTTATTAGTATATTACACATATATGCGTTCATCAGTGTTCATCACTGAACCACGGCAGTAAAATGTGAAATACCATTGAAATACCATTATTATTTAACCCATTGAATATACACGATATACGGAAAAACATTAAAACTGGTGTTTAAAAGAAAATATTTGATATTAACAAAAAATTGTCAAATCATCCAACTGGATAGGAAATGCATCTGACACTTTACGAAATGTCAAATACACCTTTTCATATCAAAAGGAACAGAATGGTCACGTGTATATCTCACACACAACACCAATTTAAATATAACAGATCTAGTATTTAAATTTGCAATTGTGTCAACAATGTAATTTATTCAAAAAGAAATATGAACGACTGCTGCAGCACACAACGAAATTATGATCAAGATATAATTTGTGCTGAGCTATGTTTACCAGCCAAAAATTACAAAGATCGATAGTTCAGTCATGAATGTATTTTTTCCAATGACCATGATGACCATAATCTACCTTTCTGCAATGTTCCCACCTGCAGTCAGGACATGTACATGTATATTGATCGTAGGTTGGCAACAGACAGCAAACACAGTACATTTATACAGGCTGAATGTTGTTGGACCATAGCCTGCGACGTCGACCCGGCAATGGGTCAACGTCCTAACCCTAAAAAAGTGCTACATTAAACATTTACATTTTTACCCACTTGAAGTTGTGTCTCGCTGCCGCGACCCACAACTTCAAGTGGGTGAAAATTACCAATAGTTGTTTAATTTGTAACATTTGTGACATTGTAACTTAATTTGTAAACTTTTGCAAATGTAGATGTTTAAACACCCATTTAACCCTTTCAAGCCTGAGTTTACCATTGTCATTTTCATCCACTACAAGCCGCGAATTGCTATCGCAATTCTCGACTTGTAGTGGGTGAAAATGACTTAAAGTGGGTGACAAATGTAAAAAAATACTGTTATTTTTCAAACAATTCCATGAAATTTTTTGTCCTAAAACCACCAGGATTCAGGAAATTAAGCAATTCTTTAGAGATGCGAAATGATGCTTTAATGCATCGTGAGGGCTGAAAGGGTTAAATCCCCTAAACTGTGATGTAACCTGCTAATAAAACAGATTGAATACTACTATACTGCCATGCAAAGCCAAAAGGCAGTATCCGCTGACTTTGCAAGTAAGCAGATTTTTTCCTTTGTATAGTTTAGAGCTATATTCATGATAATGTTTTGGTTTTCTGGGCAGGCGTATATAAGCATGATAAGTGTACTTGACTACCATGACTACTCAGCTATAGGCTCACTCACCTCAATCTCTTCAGTCATCTGCTCATTCTTTTTCTTGAGTTCTTGGTTTTTCTCTAGGAGGGCCTTGCCTAGTTCTGCTGCCAGCAGCAGGTCATGTTCTTTCCTCTCTAATTGAGAGTAGACATCTAGCTCTGCCTCCGTGCCCTCCTGTACCTCACCATCATGTAAGAAGCTGCCCATGCCCTGGTCAGCATCCATCTCTCTCACTAGATCCTCTAGCTCTCCTATGGAGCCAGGTTTACGTGTGAGATTGGTGGTGCGGTAGGACCCCATTGCTCCTGCACCACCTTCATAATGCTGGTAGTCCTCTTCACTGCCGTCAGCCGCTGCTGCGGTATGCCCGTGCATCAAGGCCTAACACCTGACACTAACGAGTACTCTTAACCTTATTCAATCACTACAGTCATTGACAATAAAGTAGTGTTAAGAAGTATTGTTTACACATCTCATCACTTAACTGCTTAACACTGCTAGTAATCCAGTAGACTCAGATGGTTGTCTCTCCTGATGTTCCTATTACTGATACTGGGATTTATGTTGTATGAAGGCAGATTCCATAATAATGTTTTTCCACGACTGTTATTTCTGGTTATTATAAATATAGCATATACCATGGATGTATAATATACCTGTGTGATATATAACAGCGACACCCGATCACAGCAGGCTACTTGGCCATCACTGACCAGTTCACATTACCTTCAATATTCCCACGTAACACACTTGATTGGTATGACATGAACGCCATTGTGATTCTTAGTCCTTGTGTTTATACTAGTAATCCATTCCTGGCGTCAACGTGCGGCGACTACATCCTGATTCTAACAAATGAATGTATATTATGTACAAATGTGAGAGCGGTCAGACGTGTGACGGTATAGGTGTACTGTGAATGTAGTAACCATATACAACAGTATACACTACAGACACGCCGACAGGTAAACCATATTATTGGAGACTTATCTGATCAATAAACCTGAAGGGATTTGGCACAGACAACACATAGCCCTGCCTGTTTATAGGAAGCCTGTTTTTCGTGATAATATCGGCTGTGGGCTACTGTAAGGCAGGTAAAGGCAGTGAGACTGAGTCATTGGGCAGGTCACCTGTGTGAAGTACACAGAGCCGGTCTGTGTTGACAGCTATGTTTACAGTGTTTCCACGCTATGGCTGATCTTCTCCTGCACGGTCCACCGACGCTATATGTACGCACACATACCCACCCTGTAAAACAACACATAGCAAGTACGCCTATAAATATGGATGTTCATAACAGACAGACGCATAATTTCAATAAACACAGCAGGACACGTTGAGACAGTGGTGGCTTAATGTTGGGCCAGCGTCTGCGACGCTGGTCCAACATTTAGCCATTATTGTGTCAACTTCTCATGCTGAGCCGGCGTCACAACGGTGGGCCAAAATTAAACTACCATTGTCTCAACATCTCGTGTTTGCTGGGTATATTAGCCCTATGCTGATTTAATGTTGGGCCAGCGTCACAGACGGTGGGCCAACTTTAAGCAATCATTGTGTCAGCTGCTAGAAAGTATAATGAGTATGTTCATAAAAGGCGGACCGATAATGGATAGTATTTTAAATAGACAATGAACACGAGACTTTGTTTCTATGCTGGTTTAACGTTGGGCTAGTGTCGCAGACGGTGGTCCGACGGTAAATCAACGCAGGGTCATCATAACACATAAACAGCTATTAAGTATAATACGCATATTATGTATGTTCATAAAAGACGGGCGAACAATGACACCAGTAGTTTTATTTCAGTGAACACCAGACGTTGCCCTGTGTAGATTAAATGCTGGGCCAGCGTTGCGGACGGTGGGCCAACGTTAAACCAACCTGGGGTGAACGGTTCGTGTTTGCTGGGATGACTGAATAAAAGAAGAAGTAATCTTTGTAGAGCTCCTTTAACGTTTTAACCGCAAAATTATTTAATTGTAATTTTCACTCACTTGAAGTTGTGATCGGTAATTTTAATTTGGCTTCCTAATATGACCATATGATGTAAGCATGTCCATAAACTAGAACTGCATAAGTTTTAAATTTTTCTGCTGCGCATTCACCAGTTAGGCTAGATATAGGGACGAAATTCCCGTATTTCTTATTTTTGACATGGTTGTCCATAATTAGAAATCAGGAATTCCGGAAGCTCGTATTTAATGTGTTAAAAAATTACTAAAAAAAACAAATATTCTCGGGACCGGTGGTTCAAGGGTTATGGGATTGGTTCACTTTTTAATTGGGCCCGGTAATTGATGAGGGTGAATTGGGGATATGGATATAAAAGAACGGTTCATCAGTATCATGAATATCACGCCATATTATCTATACATAGTCTACATTAATGACATTATTCAAAAACACACGACTTTGCACCACCCCCCCCCCTCAATTCATCTAGTTTCCTGACCACTATGCAATCATGACGATGTCATAATAAATAAGGAGTTAATTGTAAAATATCAAATAAGGAAATTTTTCAAACCGCATAATATTAAACACATATCACAATCAGAGGAACCTTAGAACCTGATCAAACAACAAGATGTGATCGTGTATACTTGGTCAAAATATTACCTTATTTGGGCTTAGAACTAGTAAAAAACCGGTAGCAAGTATACATGTTACATGTATAGATAATGAGAACAATAGATGGTCTATATACATTGCCATATTGGCCTACCAGACTATGTGTCATCTGTTCTTTGACTTACGTCAGCTCTACCTGTGGCCATCATAACCCATATTATGGTTGATTTTTTACACTGGAGGTGTTTAACAATGAGTAATACTATTAGTCAGATACCGGATATCACATGACCATCTGTCGTGACCAATCCGTGGGAAGGTGCGCACCCCTGCTACCCAGCCCACTGGGCACACGGCGTTATTGCGACGTTGAATCAACGTCAACGACGTTGATTCAACGTCACAATAACGTCGTGTGCCCAGTGGGACATGCAAGGCAAAACGACACCATGACCACGAAACTCCACCTTCGACATACGTGATATAAGCCATGTCTAAACATACACATTTGACCAGAACATACATGTGTGGCTACACGTATGGGATTATGTATATTACTTTACTATGCAGGCCTATTGTGATGGATTTATAGTTGGGCAAAAATACTATTTACGACACTGACCTTTATCCTTGAGAAATAATACAGTTCTATGACCAGGTGCATGTGACTGATGTGGTAGTGTGATGATCAAGCTGTTGTTATAGGCAAACTGTTACCATACACAGCACACCTGAAAGTGTCAGGTTACCAGTCAACTAGGCCGGCCAGCGGCTGACAAAGCCAGCCAGCCTATTATATATAATATACATATATATATATGCATACTGCCCAGTAATTTTAATGAACTAGACAATTGTCCACGTAGTATTTTATTAGGCCCGGCCTACGGCCGGTAGCCTATTAGGTTTATTTTGCCTGAGTTTGTGTCCTATCTAGTGGAAAGAGGGATGCTGTGTGTGGGAAACGGTTAACATTTCTGTACACCAGTCTTTATGAACATATTGAATATAACGTTTGAGATCCCTTGGTTTAGTACTTTCGTGTTTAAAAAGTCTTCAAAAAAAACTATTCACGATTATATTCGTGGTTGGGAGTTTAAAGGGTTTTGATTTGAATAATGTTGGCCAAGCGTCGCAGACGGTGGCTCAACATTATTTCACAGTTGGGCCAGTGTATCCTGTTATCCGGGGTAGTGGCCTTCCAGGGGATAAAGCGTCACCTGTATGGCAGTCACAGCAAACACGGGCCAATGTTTAGCCAGCGGCGAATATGATTGACCAGCATTTAACCAGCAATGGTCTGCGACACTGTCCCAACATTGAACCAGTATTGGGTGGGTAGGCCTACACTGTGTGTACGAGGTAGGCCTACATCGTATAGACGCGTATGGCGATGGTGGTGGAAGGATTAGGCCGTTGAAGATATACTTGTTTCCTTGGTTCAAGAATATTTTCTATATCCTAGACATTTAGGATTGTGGCCCATGAGGAAAACCAATACAGTTATGTTTACAAAATATTAAGCCATTTGTTTGTCTAAAGCAAACAAACAGACTGAAGCCGGGCCTCGAGGTTCGGGAACTGGTTTTATTTTTATTTTTTATAATATCAATTTGACCTCTTCTTATATTATATTTAGAAAAAAATGTTTTCTCATAATCCCAGCGGTTGTACAGCGTCGCAGACGATGTGCCAACACCGTAATGGCACTGGACTGCCATAATATTACGTAAGTGTTGCGTCTCCTGGGGCTAATATTATACCGGGTACAATATTATTGTACCCGGTATTAGCCCCAGAAGACGCAACACTTACGTAAGTGCTGCGTCTCCTGAGGCTAATATAATATAGAGAATAATGTAATCAACGTTTACTCACCTACAAACAAAGTAAATGACCTGCATTTGAAGTAGTAGTCAAATTATCCGAGTCGATTTATCTGATCATTTGCCAAATTACATCTATTTAGTTTTTTTCTGCAGATCCGTTGTTTAAATGTGTATTGCATTCACTGCTTGTTGGTTGACACTTTGACTGGTGGTGGACACTGGGTCAACTGGTCAGTGTGATTGTGACTTGGTGGGGGGGGGGGTAATCACTTGTGATCATTCACATTGGTCAGTCAGTCAGGCTGCTACAACCACCTGTGTCATGTCATATAAACAACAACAAAGACAACAGCAAATCACAGTTTACTGTGGTCTGCCGCCATCTGAACACACCACACCCGAGACGCTGACCCAATGTTGGTTTATTGCTGGACCAACGTCGAGGACGATGGGCCAACATTAATCCAACATTGGGTCAGCGTCTCGTGTTTGCTGGGACACTCACAACAGCAAACAGGCATATATCCAATGCTGGTTGAATGTTGGGCCAGCGTCGCATACTGTGGACCAACATTCAATTAACATTGGATTGATGTTCGTGTTTGCAAGGATATTATTTTTTAGACCCATCTGACGACTTGACCAGCTGAGATTTAAAAAATGATCTATTTGTTGTATTTAAACTCGTTATCTCGAAAATTGAAGGGCGCAGTTGAGAATGTTTATCACGGTTTTTTTGGGTGGCATGATGTAGTTTAACTGATTATTACGTATAACACGTGGTATTCATAGAAGATATCGTTATGATTAATGCCGTACAAGCACACATTGTGTAGCCTATGACTCATAATTAATTTTGCATGCCATTGCGGTATTTGCTAATTTGGTATATTATGTATATATTATTATACACGAATAATATATATACTACCGTGCCATGCAAAAACGCAGTAACTTCTTACTTGATAGATATAAGCTGTTACGCCTTCTGAATATCTGATTACTTTAGACGTGAGCAGATGCTGCCTTTTGACTTTGCAGGGTAGTAGCCGTGGTATTTATTATATATACCAGTGGCTGTGTATAATAATGTACAATTATAATCCGGGGGGGGGGGGGGGTACTTCCATACTTGGGATTACTGGGGATGTGCCGCTGGACCGGGTGTCTTTTTTGAGCTTCCAGAATTGGGACAGGGTGCTTTTTTGAGCTTCATCAAAGTAGAAATTACACCATAAGCCGATCAATTCCGTGTTAATTTAAAAATTGGGACAGGGTCTTTTTAGCCATGAAGCGAATTGCGACAGGGTCAGGTTTTGAACATGCCGGAGGCACACCCCTACCCATTTCTAAGGCGAGTACCCCCCCCCCCCCCCGGACTATAATATATAGCACGCGGTACTCATTATTATTATTAATATCATTAGGGCCTATACTATTTGTATCTGTATATATAATATAATACTGCATGTACATCATTAGACGTATAAGAGTTATGCTGAGTTTTGTCTTGAGATTTGATATTGTTAGGCTAGTCACATGCTATGTGAAATCGTGATTTACTGTGCCATTTATCTCTCTCACCACAGGTTTGTTATTCATTTCCCAGCATGAAACACATCCAGCAAACACGGTTTACTGTTGGGCCGACGTCGTAGAAGGTGGGCCAGCAGTAAGCCAACGGTGGGCCAACGTCGTATATTTGCTTGGCAGTGTCAACATCGCATGTTTTTACTGAGTGGCTCATTTAATCAGGTTATATAACCACGTGTTCTTTACATTTTTATCCTTATCTTTAAAAATTGTTTAAAAAGAAATACATGTTTTTAATGTAAAAAACATTATACGGTGGATATACAGAAAATAAAATATTTAGTTAGACTTCACAAAATGAAATAAAAAATCGAATTCAGTGGCATTCGTTTTTTATTATTGCAAGAATAAATCAGTACAAGAAATGAAATGAATCGGGCTTTAGGCCACCTTTGTGCACATATAGGCTAAACTGGGCCAGGAGAACCTCCTGAGGATGGTGAGATGATTGAGATCAGTACAAGAGAGCCGTAACGAAATCACTCGCTCTTGTTAGATTACCTCAATGAGCAGAAAAATAACAAAAAACATTTAAAAATGATATTGAATTTAAATATACAGACGACCATGAATGTCGCCTGCATCTCCTCCATCGTGATATGTGGTCCCTGGATCAAATCCAGGTATATGACATTCACGTGGCCTACAATTATGTTTATATGTTATATATATAGATCCCATATATATTATAATGTATGTGCCCAGGCAGGTTACGAGGCAAATAGTTTTAGCTGCGATTAATAGCTAAACGTCCGACGAATCTGAATATGCAAAACGTATTAACCCTTTGAATTACAGACCTTCCCATCAGCACATGTATTCTTGGGAACAAAATAAATATTTTTATTATAGCTTTTACAACATGCGCTGCGCCATTCCGCCCTTCCAATATCCAGAATGCACCATAACTTTGAACGATCGCAACGTTGTCTCACCCCCCCCCCCCCCACACTCTGGCCATAATTTGACAGACCACATTTGTGTAAAATCCTTGACATACAATGATAATTAACTGGCACCGCGCATTCACACATATAGCATGTAAGGTTTGATTGTTGCGCCTATAATTATAATGTACTTAATTAGCTGTGTTTTCACACCTGTCTGATACTTCTGGGCTCTGTTTACGATTTTAATTGGGGAGGGTGGTGCCACCTGTCACACTGTGTGTCGGATGCACATGACAGCATGCCCCCGATAATAACCGAATAGCTTCAAATTTTTTAAACTGGGCCTTTGTGTTTTAGATGAATAGAAAGGTAGTGGACGGTGAACGGATGGAATAATATTTCATTGACGACATGAAGACACGTCTATCACGGGACTTTGAATCAACTTTGCTTTTTAATGCTGGGCCAGCGTCGCAGACGGTGGTCCAGTAGTGGGTTGAACGTCCATTGTCTGATGCGATGACACACTTTACTACAATAACCATCGTAATACAAATTATTATATGTTAACCCTCTGAGCGCAAGGCACGACTATAGTCGTTTTTAATCTGTTTTATATTATTCGATTAAATCACTGTTATCTTGTTATACTGGGAATGACACGTCTGTCTAACAATCAAACTTTGCAAATGTTTAGTCTCAAAATAAACAAATATGACTAATTTTCACCCACTTGAAGTTGTGGGTCGCTGTAGCGAGACGCAACTTCAAGTAGGTGAAAATTTAAATTTAAATTCTATAACTTAGCAGTTTAAGCGTTTAATGTTTGTAAATTGTAAATAGAAACATAAGCAATAATCGGTGCGACAATTTCTGGGATGTGGAAGTTAACAAACCAAAATACAAACCTATAGGCTAATATTATATATGCGGCTAATAGTACTAATGAATATTTAAAGTAGCAACACATTTTTATGGTGCCAAAAATGCTTCGCAAAAACGGGGAAATATATAAAATAAACAAAAATATAAAAAAGTTGTCTAATTCCGGACTATGCCCGAAAACAACTGATTACAACTCTTATTATCATATTTAGTATTACACTCTGAAACAATGATATTCAATCTTATTTCGGCACTTTATCAATCACTACATGGACACTACATTATTGGGAATAACAACCTTCCAAACTTTAAATTATCAGTTAAGTGTTCATAAAGACTAAACTGAACCAGGATAACCTTCCGAGGATGGTGAGATGCACCAAATGTCACTGCCTTCTACATACAGAATATGAGATTACTCGAACCCTGGAGGTTTAAAAGAAGTGAAATGTTGGCTCTCTGGGTATTCAACCAGTATATAGTGCACTTGCAGTCTTAGGCCCTCACATGGTTCAGTTAAATCCTCTATTATCCCCTGCTCGTCCAAATTTATTCACTATAGTCTGAGCTATAATAGTTCTAGTTTCAGCTTACCAGGGTGCGATGAAACTAGTTTTTAAGTTAGAAAAAAAACAAAGTTCAAGTTACCATCCCTCAGTTTCAGACTACCGGTATGGTACTCACAATTTCAATGGGGGTACGTTGAAACTATGTTTAGCATACCGGTAGTACGATGAGACCAGTGGTGACGTACCCCACCTGTATGTTGAAACTAGAAAAAAATCTGTTTCAATCTGCCCCCTTATTTAAGCATAAAGTGATAAACATAGGCCAACATACGCGATGTGCCTTCAAATCATTATATCAAATGTGACTAATGTTAAGCAGAGGACATTGATAACTTTGACTCTTTACCGTCGGTATGCTAAGCTTTTAGTTACAGAGGCTCGTGAGTTGTCAAACTACTGTTTTGTTAAAGCACGCGTGTTTCATCAATTTTTCAGCAATGATGAACTGTGGTTTTCGCTTCTCATGATAAATATAGATTACGTAGTTTTGGAGAGAATCTTAAAAGTTCTGACACTTTTTATTTTTCCGCGTCAGGCTACATTATAAATTGCATTGGGAAATTAGTTTCATGATCATTCTTTTCGTCTGACATCATCCGTATGGGGCTTGTTATGGGTGGATATTGGGTCTGGTTTGTTTTTCTCTCTCTACGTCCAGATATTGTGAAATAAATGATAACATAATTGGATAATTGGCTTCATATTTACAGATCCTGGTTTCGATTATTGTGCAGCTGATATTGTTCATTCGGTGCTCATTTATACAACTCTAGTGAGAGAAATACATGATCTCTGTTTTATATTTTTTTGCTTTTATGGAAAAGTTAATTGTATCTTTTCGAATTTTTATTAAATTGGTCGATACCAGTACAGGTCGTCGATCTGCAAAAAAGGGAATTTTTTTGAAAATACCCGTGTGAAACAACGATATTTTATAATTCATATTTTAATAGGATTGTAAAAACTTGGAATATTTTACCTACAACCATTCGTGCTTCCAGCAACACTTATATTTTTGAACGTAAGACGAAGGAATTTTATTTTAACAAACCTAATACATACGATGTGAATAATCAATGTTCATGGTGTGTAGCTTGTGGATGTAGTAAACATCACTAACTTTTATATCCACAATACACATTTTTAGTGAAATGGGAGGTCTTTAAAGATTTGTTATTGTCTAGCATGTTTATTTCTCAGCATTGCTTGTATATATTGCGCTTGTAAATGTTTTTCTGTAATTTATGCTGTACAACACCATTGTCCTGACAAATCGAAATAAATAAAAGAAATAAATAAATAGTGTTTTTATGCATAAGAAAAATGTATGTTTATCATGTTAAATTCCTCAGATTATTTCGCCCTACACTCCCTTTAAATAATCATAGCCATAGCTTTTATTGGATAAAATGACATATGTACGTTATAATTAGTTTGTTTTAAGGATTTGTTAGGCTCACAATGTTTTAATACAGCTACAGTACATCTCACACAGAAAATTCTGCAGCCGTTTTTTTTAAGGATCGGGAATTATCAGGCCTACGCTCATATAATAAGTACAATACAATGTATAATAAGTACATTTAAATATTGCGGGATATAATGGATGTACGGGGATAAGATTATCCCCTACCACGCATATAGAGGCTATTCAGTACATTTGTATAACATTTATACAATGTTGGACCAACGTCGAAAACTTTGGGCCGTCGTTGTATAAATGTTATACAAATGTTTTGTGTTTACTGGGTATGTATGGTACATCCTACTAGACAGTGTTGTGATAACAGTGATAGTGTGAGTCTGTCATTAGTACTTAGCGGTTCAAGTGTATTCAGGTTATACGTAAGTAAGTATTAGGCTAATATCATCAACTTCTCAATTGCGGTGCATCAGCACAACGATTCATTATAAAACTAATAGTTTCCCGATTTGTTGTACAATATTACAAATCATTCTAAGTCATAATCGTAGAATGTAAAGGGTTAAACAAAAAATTAGAGATATTATTGTCTCACCTGAAAATAACCACTATCTGTAAAACACAGCTCCCACTAGGGTTGTGTTTGAAGCGAGAGACTTGTCAGAAGTATATGTACTGTCAGCAGTATGCCATCTTAACCTGATTAATGCCTATAGGTATTTCTTCACATTTTCTATAGTTTCTTATAGTTCCTTCACCTCTGTAGACCTAATGGCTTAATATCATACCATTAAGCTCTAGGCATATACAGTTTATTCGTATGAGAGGTAGGTAGATATAATTATCTTCCCGTATTTTTCAGGAGCTTTTGTTAACATTTTCTAACATGACATTTTGTGTAGATTTCAGATATGTGATTCTTCCTACTTTAGAAGTTGAGCATGCACTCGTAAATGAATAATGAGGAAGTATCGCTTTGTAGAATGTAATGAACCCGTCATGCAATTTCTCTTTGTTTAAGTTAATAAAATATATATTGATGTGATAATAAAAAAATAAAATGTTAAAATTATTTTACGAAAATGTTTATGAAGCTGTTCTTTTTCAATCAGGGTAATACCAGGTATCAGCGTGCCACCAACTCCTACACGGCATAACTGGGCTGCCTGACTCACTTCGCAACAGATTGCGTCACAGTGACCACCATTTTACATACACAACAAACTGTGTAAAACGACACTAACAAAAAACTCATATTCCAAGAAATTGAGACAAATATTTTATGTGCCTATTAACACTAGGCGTTTTTCAGCTGGCGAAATCTAGTGATCGTATTAGAATTATTCAATTTAAAAATGGAGGTCTCGGTATCAGAGCCTTGTGATGTGATCAGTTAACCAGTACATTTATGTAGAGAATTAGCAGCTCAGCTCAAAACTCCAAGATGGCCGCTAGCGGCCTTTTGAACAATATAGATTTTCAATTATTAAATCTATAATCAACTGTGATATGTCAGTTCTGACTAATTTTAAACTGTACATTATTATTATAAGCTTCTGTGACCTTCAATCATTACATGAAGGTCAAAACATGATTAGTATAGCGGTTATATAGTTTCTTTTTTAAATATTTAATGTTTTAAAAGTAGATTCCTTTTACCAGATTGAATTACTCATGAATCTTTAGCTATAAATTGCAGCATAAAAACCCTGCCTGCTTATTTTAATAATTTAAAACTTACACCGTTTTCACATATTCATAATCATGACACAATAAAGCGTAATTTACTACTATGCTCAGAGAAAGTCTACCATGAATTTGCAAAGCATAATGCTCGTCATGAAATCATAAATATTTTAAATATTTTTTGTGTTGATATAACCGCAAAAATTCATACATTCACCCAGTCTATCTGGATATGTTACATATTATTAGAAAGTATTTTAGAAAAAGTTATTCTGATTCTTGTGATATTTTTACCTGTTATATTTGTCGTCAATAATTTATTCTTTACGTGTGGTTTTGTGCCCCACTTGTTTTCTTATACTCTTGGATATGAAAGGGTGTATCTGCCGCTCTACAATGTGGCAGATGGACCCGTTCATGTCCGGAGATAGGATGCATAGTGTATAATTATTATTATTCATATTGTGATGGAATCAGTAAGTTATTCTTTGAGCGTCGTTTTGTACCACACTTTCTTGGCTTATACACTTTTTTCAGACACCGTGCTGTTAGTAGTTATTACGTCCGATTTTGATATGAAGGGGTGTATCTGCCTCTCTATAAAGTGGCATGTAACACCCGTTCATGTCCGGGGACAAGATACATAATGCATTGTTATTTCTAATCATATTCTAAAATAATCATTTAAATCATATTGTGATAAAATCAGTGTTTATGAGTGTTTTTTTTTTTAAACTAAACAACGTGATAGACTCACTATATCAAGTCTAGAAAAGAGACACTATTAAAGTATATGAACTATATGATAATGTTAGAATGATTCATTCAGTTTAATAAAAAAACACTACATATAAAAATAAGATGAATGTGTAATATATAATTAAAACTGCTTCCAATACTGGGAAGTTTTTTACCAATAATAGTCCATCGGGAGTATTATCTGTAGAATACTGTATGTAATGTCTATCAGATATACTTCATGAATGTAACTAAGTTTAACTAGATTAACATTGAAATAAAGAGGTCATAGGGGTAGACTACCCTCACTCTTTTTGGCTTTATTCTTGCCAATATTAATTATTTTGGCTTTTCTAGGTGTGTCGGGACTCACCTTGTGTGAAACCGATTCAAACTGCGCATCCTGATCTTGATTGATGTCTGATTCCTCTGTCTTTTTCAGATGTACTCTATTACTGCGCATAATACCATTTTCCGTCTCAACATCATATGACCTTTCATCAAGTCTTTCTAAAATAGTTCATTTTGCCCATTGTTTCTCTCCTAATGTCATGGGCGTCATTCTCACAACATCTCATTCGTTGAGAGCATCGAGATCTCTGACCTGTCTATCATGGTACCATGCACTTGTTGCATTTCTTTGATTTTTGTTCTGTTTGATAAGTTCTGTATCTATACCTTACGGCATTAGTAGTTCTGCTTTCATAGTTTATAGTGTACGCGTTCGTTTTTCTAACATACGTTGTGCTGGGCTTAGCTGTGCATCTTGAGGTCTAGAATCGAGAAATATGGATCTCTTCCACTGTGAACTGCTCTTTGAATCATTCGTTTTGCCATTTTCACTGCTGATTCAGCCATTCCAAGGGATTTTGCGTGATATAGGCTTGTTAGCGTAATTTCAAAATCCCAATCTTTATCAATTTTAATAAATTCTTCGCCAAGGAACTGAATTTTGCGCTGTCACATATTATATTAGTTGGGATGCCGTACCGTACGAAATGAGGTTTCAGTTTCTTTATTATTGTAGTCGTTGTCATGCTTGGTAGATGATCAACTTCCCAAAAGTTACTGAAGTAGTCTACTGTAACTAGATATTTTTTTCCTTCAATTCCCATGATATCAATTGCTATCCTGCCAAATGGTCTGTCTGCTATGTCATGACTCATTAAAGTTTATTTGCTTTGCCTCACAAAGTGTCGTGTCGTGTTGCATGTCTCACATGTTTTAGTTAATTGATTTATGTCAGCAGACATTCCTGGTCAAAAAACACATTCTCTAGCTCTTCTCAAGCAGGAATCTGGGCCAAGATGTGATGCGTGAATATTTTCTCTTATTTCTGTTCACAGAGTCTTCGGTATAACAACCCTGTCACCTTTAAAGACTAAGCCATCTTGCATCGTCATTTCCTCTTTAACTAAAGTGAAAATATTGATGTGTCTCGATTGGTGTTTCTTCCTTCTTATCATACCATCCAGTCTTTATAATTTCTGACAGTTTTTGTAATGTGTCATCATTAATTGTGTCTTTCTTATTCGTATTAGTCTATCTTGTCTAATAGGTGGGTAGGCTATTGAGCTGACCATTTCAAATTTTTTACCTCTTTGAGAATCTGGTAAATGTGATCCTGATAGATGATCTGCTATATATGCATCTCCTTTCCAGGTAAGTATTCAAGTGTTATATTGTAATTTTGTATAGCTAGTAGCATATTCTGGATTCTCTTTGGTGCTTGATATAATGTTTTTTTAATGATGGCTTTCAAAGGTTTATGATCCGATAGAACGATTGTGTGCCTGCCGAATGTATACTGATGTAATTTCGTCAACGCAAACACATACAAACATTTTCTTTTCTATTTAGGCATATCTTTGCTCTGCTTTGGTCAGTGCCCTGCTAACATGGCATACAGGTCTCCTTTCTTGTAGTATTACACTTCCTATACCATGCTGACTAGCACCTGTTTGTATACTCATTTCTGTCTCTACATCATAATGAGCAAGTAATGGTGTCTGTAACAACAGTATTTTTTATTTTTTCAAATGTCTCTGTTGTTCCTCTTCCCATATCCATCCTGCTCCTCTTTCGGTTAGTTTTCTTAAGGTTTCATTTTTTTGATAGGTTAGGAAGAAATCTCGCAAGATAGCTAACCATTCAAGTAAACCGTAGGATTTCTGTAACATTTTCTGGAGGATTTAATTTTAGTATTGAATAGAATAGAATAGAATAGAATAGAATAGAATAGAATAGAATAGTTTATTGACACATAACAATACACACATGACATGCATGACCAAAGTAAAATGGTATTGTTTTAAAATGGACGAAGAATCATAGGATTATTGTTTCCTAGAATTTAATAAGCAAAATTAATTGCTATAATCGAAGTGAGTGCAAAATAGGTGATTTTGTGCAAAAATATATGTAAAAAAATGAATAAAACATAACACAAATAGAGATGATGTTGTTTTAACCATACATGAGTACCCATGAAATATAACAACTGCTGTTTTAACTAAAATAAAGAAACAATTAATGACATTTTTTAAACAAAGAGAAAGATAAGTTTACATCAAGATTTGAAAGTATATAATTCCAAATTGCTACGACCGAAAATCTGTTAACCTGGTGAACATCTCTACTATAGACTTACATATATGACTAAAGATTGAGGGTAATAAATTATGTTCGTACTTGTACATGAAAACAGCTACCGTAAAAAAATATATAGCGTTTTAAATTGAAGTATTTTTAAGTGTCTAAAGAAAGGTTCGGAATGCGCTAATAACGGTGAACAAGAAATAATGCGCACAGCTCTCTTCTGTAGCTTAACCATCGTTTCCCTGTCACAATCATGGGCGTTGCCCCACAATTCAATGCAATAGTATAGATACGGATACACAAATGAAAAGTACAATGTTCTTAGTGTTTCTTTGTTTATAAATTGTTTAATCCTATTGATAATTCCTATCCTCTTACTGACTTTAGCCTTTATATAGTTTATATGTTTAGACCAATTCAAATGACACTCAATAACTACACCTAGAAATTCAGCACTCCCGCAATACATTCATTTATTATTTTACCTGAGTTTTCATAGTAGGTACAGATTTATCTTCCGATTAAATAAAATATACTGTGTTTTTTTTACATTAGGGATAATTTATTTGCTTTTAGCCATTTAAATAATTTACATAATTCGTTATTCGTCATTTCCGATAAAACATCTGGATCCCTACCACTTAAAATACATTTGTATCATCATCAAAAACAATAGTATATAAACAGCTTGATATGAGGTAGATATCATTCACATACAAAAGAAATAATAGCGTACCAAGAATAGATCCCTGTGGAAACCCACATGTTACAGGTTTCATTTCTGATGTATCATTATTATATTCCACATATTGCGATCTGTCAAATAAATATTTTCCTGATCCAAATCTAGCGCAATCCCCCTAATCCCATAAAATTCAAGTTTTGTACATAAAATAGAGTGGTTAACACTGGTTACCAGTATCAAACGCCTTTGGTTAGTCGAGAAAAATACTTAGTACATAATTACCATCGTCCAATGTCTGATATATTTTATCATTTAAAGTTATCATTGCAAAATTCGTTGAGTAACCTTTACGAAAACCAAATTGCTATTTGTACAATAATGAATTATTGTTTACAAAAGATAATAATCTCTTATACAATAAACGCTCTCGAATTCCTAATAAACATAGAAGATGAATATCGGCATGACTTTGACCTTTTTAAATACAGTTGGAAATATTCATTGCAATAATGATGCATTAAATAGATGTGTTAGAGGATCGAAAAAGTGATGACAGGTGTTTTTCACAACAGTAGAGCTATTAGAGTTCAAACCAGGGCTAGAATTTTTTAATGTTTTGATAATTCTACTAACTTCATCTTTGTCCACTGGCTCAACGAAAACAGTACTAGTGTTATTAATTGATTTCACATAGTCAGTTGGGTCAATATCAGTGTTTCCAATTTTACTGGCTAGCGTTAGCCTAATATTTACATATAAATCTTTAAAACCATTGGCTATGCGCTTTCCATTTGTAGTTTGTACACCATTAATTATGAATCTGATCATAATTCTTGAACATTTCTTTTTGTTCATTATTCCCTTAATGATTTTCCAAGATTTTACAGCCATAACGTTTCCCATGAAAGCAATGCTCGTCCGTCTTAATTCTGCTTTTATTTTGCTTAACGTAATATTATGTTAGCGGCATCTTTGAAACAGATTTTCGTCATGTTTTTTTCTGGCTGATTCATCATCGTCACCAGTTTCGAATATGATTAGGTCATCTGCTACTCATGCTACATTTTCTAAATTCTCTAATAAAAGCTGTTATTAATCTCTTCTGAAATATTTCACTTGAGACTGCCAGTCCAAATGGTAACCTAAGCCATCTGTAGCGTCCGACTGGTGTCTGGAACGTTGTTGATTTACTGTACTCTTCGTCAAGTATGCAATGCTAGTAGCCATTGGACAGATCAAATTTCGAGAAAATTCTTGCTTTCGGTAGATTTTTGGTAGAATATAATCTAAAGTAGGTTATTTTTTGTGCGTAGTTTTGTTCCACACTTTCTTGTTTTTTAAATTTTGCAGAAATTATGCTGTCAGTAGTTATCAAGTCCTCTTGGATACGAAGGTGTGTATCTGCCGCTCTGCACCAGTTCATGTCTGGGGTTAGGATGCATCACGCATGTCAAAAATAAGAAATACGAGAAATGTGTCTCTATATCTCACTTAACTGGTAGGCTGAATGCGCTGCACAAAAATTAAAAAGCTTTTGCAGTTCTAGTCTACACTGTCCATGGGCATGTTCACCGATTTTTTTTTATAATTTTAGCCTGATTAAGTGGCAGCATTGATCACAATGATTATGAGCAAGATCCAGAAAAGACGAGATCAGTTGGACTAGTTCGATGATATCCGAATTGCCATTACTCTTTGAGAGATGAGCCAATAGAAAAGTATTTAACAAAATCAATTGGCCAATGATAACTCTTCTTCCTACAGTGTCAAAAAGCGGCGGTTTCGGGATGTCACGGACGGATGCTGATATGAACAAAAACACATTTTTGACATAATAATAGGCCCAATTTACCAAAAACATGCTCTGCTAAACATTTACACGTTAATTTTACGTAAGCGCTGTCAAGTGTTATGAGTGTATAACTGTCTTTAGTCGTTGCAACTTACATTTGTCATTTCATTTTCACGGTGGTGGTGTTCAAAATTTCATGAAATTTCTGTTGACAGTTGAGACTTGAGTTGAGTTGTCAGTTCAGTGTTGTTGCACACTCACTGCTCCACTGTCTCCAGACCACGCGCGATATAGCTCCTCTACCAACCTTATAATAGTCGGATTCACATTAACCGTGGTGTATGAATTTCGCTGATTAGGCCCTAGTCTACTCAATTCTCAACCAATTTTCATGAAAATTGAAATTTTACACACTTTTTTCCATTTATTTCTGCATAATTTATACGATTGATTTATTATTATATGGTCCAGTTTTATGCTTATCAGGGTATACTCGCCGTCAAATTAAAAATGATCAACCAGGGCCCCGTTTTATCAAGCTGAAAAGATACGAGATCTCGTAATTCTCGTGACCTTGGCCTGCCACTTACAAGAATATAGAAGCTCGTTGATTTTCCTCATATGTCTCCCTCTTTAACATGTATAGGGAGGATACGAGCACTCTGAACCACTCGTTGAATTTTAACGATCCTCATATGCAAATGAGCTATTAATACGAGCTCGTATCTTTTCAGGTTGATAAAACGGGGCCCTGAATCGCATGTTTTGTGGCGATTTTCTCGTCAATCATAAACCGATTTCCTTTAAATTTTGCGAAGGCCATTTTCTATTCAAGTCCTAACAGCCCTGAAAATTTCGTAAAATTATATAGCGTATTTCAAAAGTTAGACCATTTGACATGTAGTAGTCTAAATTGAAATTACGACGTCCCTCTATAACCTCATTAAAGTAATTCTAGAATTTTATTACATGGCAAATGGTCTAACTTCTGAAATATTAAACATAATTTTTCGAATTTTTTACCGCTGTTAGGATTTTGATAGAAAATGGCCTTTGCAAAATTTCAAGAAATACGGTTTAGAATTGATGGAGAAATCGGCAAAAATCATGCGATCCTGGTTAATTTGAGGGCGAGTATAGTCACTTCTCTGAACAAAAGTTTCGCGAAGTTTAGATAGGCCAGCCCTAGGCTAAGTATTTAAGAAATTAGACCATTTGACACCTACCAACCTTATTAGAAATAATATATCATCTACTAGTCTAGTCTATAGTCAGATTCACATTAAATTCAGCAACCAGGATTATTGAATTTCGCGGATTTCTCAGTCAATTCTCATGAAATTTAGCACACACTATTTTCCATTCATGTCGTGACTACCCTGAAAATTTCGCGAAGTGTTGATAAGTATTTTAGAAGTTAGACCATTTGACATGTAATAAAATTCTTGACAAAGCTAATGGCTTTATAGAGGGGGACACTTATCAAAACTTCGCGAAACTTTCATTGTAGTCACGACATGAATGGAGAATAGTTTGTGTAAAATTTCTTGAAAATTGGTTGATAATCGACTGGGAAATCCGAGAAATTCATTCACCACGGTTAAAGTGAATCCGACTATAACAGTAACAGTAAAAAAATCTTACTGTTTTTTTTTTTAAATAGCCCTCTTTTTACACTCATAATTTAAGTCATGGCCCCTTCCTTCTCCAGCCCGTAATGAGCACTGGCACTGCCCCACATGTCAAAATAGATTTTTTGCAATGGACTACTAACCCTAACAGTTACCATTAATCAGTAAGCTTCAAATGCGGGTTAATTTTATTTATATAGTTTTCTTAATTTAAAGGTGAGGGACGTGGCGCTATCATTATGCTATGGCATAGGCAGGTTAGGGAGCGGAGCATCGTAAATGTCGCTGCCTGCTGTGCAGTTTAAAATCCCACTTGGTACATGATTTCAGAGAAATATCATGTTGAACTCCCATCTCAATAAATTGGGACATCATTGTTTCGATGGTTTGTCCTTAGGCAAGGCACATCTTAAATGCTCCACTTGACTCAGGTGATAATGTGTACCGGGTAGGACAGAGATGGCAATTTGTACGATAAGTTTAATGCGCCGAAATGGCTGCAGGATTGTATGCTCTCCGTGAAGTCGAAATCGCACACAAATGAATAGGCCCAGTGACCAGTGGGTAAAATGTAAAGTCTGATCAAGGAATATAGAAAGACGGGAATTACAACTGGGCCCTCCGGCTGGAATCAAAGGATTCATGAATAGAGCCATTGATGATGTACATTAGAGGCTCTTTGTTTCAGGTGGCTTATATGAGCGTGTCCAATCAGCTCCAATCGCGTGGGACGATGTTGTTTGAAGCATCCCTGGTTTAACAAAAGAAGGATTCATGCATTATTATGATTATGTGAAATTCTTATGAGACTTTGGAGTGAGGAAAATACCCCCAGCTGCTTTATTTGACCATACCACCCGTCATGTCTCGCTACACGTTTCCTTGGGGGTGTTCCTATTATGGCCGCACTTATCATGTGCTAACTCCATTTATCATTTTTAATTTTTTTAATTCTAGAGAATTGTCTGACTGTTGATAAACTCGTTTACATCCCAGCCCAAGATCCTCTAGGCTAATATTAAAAAAAAACTGGAGAAAGTTATTGCAATAATTTGAAAATAGGGGCTTGTATAGGCCTAAATGTTTTCTTTTATTTTTTATCCCGAACATTCGGATAGACCCAACACCAAAAAGTCTTCCATCCCAAATTTAAAACAGCTGTAGTTTAATATTAAACATGTTAAAGTAATAAGAGTAATTTATTATAAAAGTTAACCCTATCACCTCCGAAATTCCAAAATTTTAAAACGGCTGAAACAATTTTAAAATAAAAGTTCAAATTATTGAGTGTGTTTTAATTACACCCCCTTCTCTGAAAAATAACTATTCCAAACAAATTACGCCAAAATTGAAAAAGGCAAGTAAGCCCAGGGTGACATGGAAAACCTGGAAAACTGCAATTTTATTTTCCAGGGCTGGAAAAATGCCAAAACTCATGAAAAACTCAGGGGGAAAATATTTGTCAATAAAAAAAATGTGGTGATGCACATTTTTATCTTGTCCGTGTGATGTGATCGAGCTAGATACATTCTTCAATAATTTTATGCCCGGTATATGCCTGACTTTTGTCATGGAAAAAATTAATTTTGTCATGGAAAACTCATGAAAAAAAAATTCACACAGTAGAGTAGAAACCCTGCTGGAGAGGGTATACTACTGCATTTATTTCGGAAGCGAAATAGGTTTTAAAACAAGCTTGCCAGTCATGGCGTTGATCGGCTTTACCCAACAAGCACGAGACTTTGACCCAACACCAATTTAATGTTGGTCCACCGTCTACGACACTGGCCAAGCATTGGCTGAACGTCTCGTGTTTGCTGTGTACTGCGCTGGGATACATGAGATTTTATCAGGTTTATCCCTCATACTGGACGGTGACCAATAAAAATTAGGGGTGAGGATCTCCCTCAATGGAGGCATTGATCCCGCAAAGAACATCGTGACACGATTTTCGGGCTAGCTGCTATTCCTGTCTTTCTATGTTCCTTGGTCTGATGATAAGTCTTCAGACTTGATATCAGACTATAAACCTTTACCTTTACATTTTTTTTAAATATTTCATATTCTCATTTCTTTCGCACTTCTATATCAGCTTATGCCAATTTAAATGGCTATAGGCTACATCACGCACTAAGCTGAAGGTGTGGTCGCGTTTAAACAAATAATCACTCAGCAAATTTTAAAAGCAGTCCATACTTACCCGATGTTGGGACATTTATAAATTTTAGTGCCTGGGTAAATGCTCTAAAATGCTGACCTTGATGACTCATATCATGAATTTATATAAGACCAGAATCCCACAGTAATGATGTCTAAACCTCATTGTATATATATGCATTGATATAAATTCAGGGCTCGAAATTGGACTATATTTCCACTTGTCCCTTTCGGACGACTGGCTAAGAAATTGACTAGTCCTTTCCAAAAATATCACTTGTCCTTCCTAATTATTGTTAAGCAGGGACACTGGACAGGGCCAATTTCGAGCCCTGAAATTTGAATGATGTTCATGTCATATTACTTTTTCAGGGCTTCTGGTTAATCATGTCTCTGTCAGATAGCATACTAGAGGCTTCTGAAGCATCTATTGCAGTAAGAGTCTCCCGTCTGAACCAGCTATTACTTGGCAGGATCAGTTCCCATTCATCAAGATCTGAAAGCAGGTACAGGGTATTTTTTAGCCTTCCATTTTGCTGAAATTTGTTTTGCATATTATTCTTATTTCCTATTCTCAAAGAATAATAATTAAGTTGAAAGAAATTGATAATGGTCTAAATTATCTGATATATTTTCCACCTTACAGGTGTGACAAATTTTTTTCGCATGCATGTTTTTTATGTATGTTTTTGTATGCATGTTGCCGTTTGGCTATTGCTCATTTTGAAAATGTGTTTATTTGATACTACTGTGCATTCAATCTTGGTTTGAAAAAAAATTAACAGTATATAATTCTTGATGTTCATTAATTTACCAAAAATCAGGCCAGTAAATTCAATCACATTTTGCCCAGCTGTGCTTGTACCTTCAAATGGTTATGCTTAGTAGCCTGTATACTGCTACTTAGTGTCGTCAGATTTGTATCTGTTGCTAAGCATATTGTTTATTGGTAGACTAAATTTGCTGAAATATGTAATATTCAATTGTGGGTTTATCATTTTTGCGTGTTTAAAAATTTCATTTCAAATATTCTATTTTTTTTTTTTTTAGATCATTAGCGAGTCGTGATGGGTTGTTGGATGCTTTGTGTGTCCTAAGTGATGAATGCAAGCAGGATTACTTGAAAAAGAATCAGTATGTGGCCTGTTTTTTAAAAAAATGTAAGTACTATATGATTTTTATTGTATTTTATTCAAACTCATAGTACAGAAACAACCACACATACAATATATTTTTATCATGGGACACATTATTATCAGCCCTGTCCCGGCATTATCTAGGGTGGCATTAATGGACTCGGCATGAGTGGATCCGGTATATGTTCAGTCAAGTGGCAGTGGCGGGATTAACTCATAGCAGTCTGCCTTTTTTGACATTGGACGTCTGTGAGGGCTGGCCATTTTTGTGATTTTGAGACATACCGAGTATTCTGATACTCCTGATAGAATTTTAGAATGATGGCATATGTATTTCCCATACACCACAGGAACACACATACAATATATAATCAGAATACACTTCATTTAATTTGCAAATGTGATGTTGCTATGGTAACCGAAAACCATTTTGAATATGCTAATAATGTAGTCAAATTTTTGAAAATATTTTTATTTTTAAATGTTATTTTTGAGATCCACGGAGATTCAAGAGTACAACATTATACCAATTCGCATAAAATATATTCAAATACATGACATACGGTTCCAAGAAGCATTCAATAGGTCTATACACACAAATTAATAGGGTAAATAAGTTATTACCATGGGATTACCAAATTCCCTGAGGGGTATACCAGATTTCATATTTTGAGATGACTTTCACAACTCATCTGGGAAATACCGAAAGCCTCGTAATTATCGGAGCCTGGAGTTCTATTTTTTAGTTCAGAAACGGTTTTGACACAGATAAATCCACCCTTTATGTTCTAGTTTCCCCATGCTGTGTTCATACTCTTGCAAGTGATGTTATTTGGTGAATGGCTAAGCATTATTGCCAGGTCCGAGCTGGGCTCGGACTTAGACTGCTATGAGTTAAACTCTCAACCTTCATTGATTTCACATCTGTGCTTTCTGTGACC
Organism: Flabesymbios commensalis; assembly: GCA_964017125.1. NCBI lineage: Eukaryota > Metazoa > Annelida > Polychaeta > Terebellida > Flabelligeridae > Flabesymbios > Flabesymbios commensalis. Next base: position 53,345,691 of record OZ024903.1, read on the forward strand.
TTTATGATGAATGCTAATTTTTGTGCTGGAAAACATTTATGTCCCTAATCACCAATATTTAAGAGAAAAAGATACCTAAAATGTACACAGACTTCTGCAATTTTGATGACAAGTCAATTATTACTAAAATTTAAAACAAATGATACCCATAAGGTTAGCATGGTTAACCATGACTATATCATTACAGTTGACCTTTTTATAACCTTAATTTTTTTCATTAGCAATTCTTCTCTTTAAAGCTATACACTTGCCAATATGTTGAAATTGTCACTTTGAAATTGATACTCTCAGAAATAGATAACCATGGTTATCTATTTCTGATACTATATGTATGTATTTTACTGATAAAGTTTGAAACATGAAGCAGATATGAATCCATTCCCCGAAATTTGATGATAACGAAGGACTAAGGTCGGCAGAACTTAAAATATAAATTTTTTAGGCAGACCCATACCTAAAATATATCACTTCATAATTTGCAGATGGAGTGACAATAGAAGAGCTTCAGCGCTTGAGAATAAGCATAAGTGACTTTGAGGTGAAAAAAACAATAGGTCGTGGACACTTTGGTGAAGTACATGTTGTACGAGAAAAACAGATGGGAGATGTCTATGCCTTAAAAGTTTTGCGCAAAGCTGACATGCTGGCCCAGCAAAATGTATGTACTCATTTATTTAAGTTTAGAATAGATTACATTGTTCAGACGCTCTATAGCTATTTTAGTCAAATATCTACTATTCAGTTAGTACATGTGTCCTGTAATCAAGATATGTAGAATTCTACAGTGGTCCACTAGAATTTGCAATTAAAATCTGAAAATGATATGCCTTATATTTACCATGTTTACTTCTATATTCTAGCCATTTCACATTAATAACAGCAAATTCAATTAATCGTAGCTGTTGCTCCTAGTAAAAACATTAAATCTATGTGAGATATATAATTAAGTCAATCCAAAAGTTCACATGCGTCTCAAGGTAATTTTCTTGATTCATTTTAACCAGGAAGTTAACCTGCAAATTTTCTTTCACTGTGAGCTGCAACTTACTACCACAATCCCCAACACATTGTGGATAAGAAGTACCAACCTCTATAAAATAGCCCAATATATTATATCCAAACAAAATCTTAGCACATCCACAATTCTATGAGTTGCATCATTTTCTATGAAATCGATATCTTAACATTTATCAGGCTGATCACGACTATTGTCGTTTCAAATTTATAAAAAGACATTTTTTTCAATCTACATAAATTTGTTGTTGTTTTTAGCTCAACATTTTATCAATCTACACAAATTTGTTGTTATTTTAATTTTGAACACTGAGGCAAACAGAGCTGGCAAACGAGAGCCGATGTAGCGTTTTGAAGTGCCTGGGCCACTATAAATATGAGTTTTTTCACCTATTTGAAGTTGTTGGTCGCGGTAGCGAGACACAACTTCAAGTGGGTGAAAATTTAAGATAAGGATTAATATAATTATATGCCTCCTGATTCAGTAGCTAGTGAATAGGTAGAAGATTCATTTTTTATGGCTTAGGCCACTGTTTTTTATTTCTCTGTTTCAGATCACAAAAAATTGAAAATCTAATTAGGGAGGGCGGTAAAAATAACATTTAAGAAAAAAAACGCATTGAACCAATTTTTGGAAAAGGTAATGAGGGCGGCCAAATAAAAAAAACATTTGACAAATTTCTAGAAAAGTTAATGGGGGTGACAAAATAAAACAAAAATTTGACCGATTTAAAAAAAAGTTATTGAGGGCGACAAAAAAAACAAGCAAAAAAAAACATAACTGGAAAAATATTTTTTATCTCTCAAAATAAACTTTTTTGTAATTCTCGCCCTAAGTCTAATGCGCGTGCTCATCTAAAACAGAGAAAAAAAACATAGTGGCCTTACCTGCATATAAACCACTAACATCATAATCAGATGGCTCATAGTGACAGACCTTCATTATTATGAAGAGCGTTCGCTCCCCTCCACTCACCTAAAACTTGTTGTATGAAAGCGTTTGACAGCTCACCTGACGGTCAACAGTGATAGTTAAGTGTTAGCTTAACTGTCACTTCTGTTTGTTAGGTGATGCTTAAATGTTTGCAAAGTCCAAAGTACCATGTTGTATTTCCGATTAAAATCATATTATATCACAGAAAACATTAAAATGCAAGGAATCTTCCCCAAATAATTGTTTTCTGTACCCATACAGCAGTCACCAAGTGCAACCCTGCACAAAGAAAATGAAGAAAAGTGAAGAAAACTTTTATTAGGAGAAAAAAGAAAAAGTTTTCTTCCAAAGAAAACTTTCTTTCTTCCCAAGAAAACTTTTTTCCTCATTCGTGATAGTTCTTACTAGATGTTAATGTCATCTAAAGCGCTCTTTTATTGTATGTTATGTTAAATATGATTAAAAGTAAAATGTTTTGAAAGTTAAAGAACTACAAAAAGTCTAAAATATAATTTAATTTTGTTGTCTTAATCTACTGACGATCAGTGGCATCTATCACAAATAAGGAAGAAAAAGTTCTCTTGGGAAGAAAAAAGTTTTCTTGGGAAGCAAACTTTTTCTTTTTTCTCCCAATAAAAGTTTTCCGGGAAGAAAACTTTCTCTTCATAAAAGTTTTCTTCACTTTTCTTCATTTTCTTTGTGCAGGGTTGCACTTGATGACAACTGTATTCTCTGTAACTTTAAATTCCCCTCAACATCGACTCTCCTACCACTGGTTGATCAGGTTGAAATTGGACGACAGCAAGTTTTGAGTTTGTGGGCAAAATTTAGTCAAGAGTCTATTGTCCAGATATCTGTCTGTCTGTCTGCTACTACCGTAAAATTTCTAATTGTAGCCGCAGCTTTAATCAGAACGAAAAATCTCATTTTCCAGTACCCAATACCATAAAGTCCCCTTGCAGCTTCTATTGGAGGTTTTGTATAAAAAATTCAATCATCACGCGCGTCTTTAGCTCTGGACTGCCCCGCAGGAATCACCCAACCCTTCACGTCTAATGGTCAAGATATGCCCTATGAGTCAATTTAATGCTCACATTAGTTTTAAAATAATTTATTTTGTATAATGCTAATTAAACATTTTTTACAATACAATAGTATTAAATTATTCAGAGAAGGTAATAAGAACATACGCCATGATCTGATGATCAATTATATAAATAATAATGTCTATAGCACACAGGCATGCAGTCTTTCCCAATAACGTCGGACAGACCGGACGGACATGTCTGGTAAAACAAAGGTAGTTCCGACAAAATACCCAGCCACATCTGACCTACAATCCGGTTATTTTTTGGTCTGTTTTGTTTTTTTGTCGTTTTTTTTTGTCCCACAAGGTGAGAATTGGCCATTGACCACCTACTGTCTGGTGTGATTTCTTTTGGTCTGGCAAAAGTTTCAAGTTTACAGGACCTACTGTCCAGTGAAATGTTGACCTTATTGGAAAAGACTGGGAATGTCAGGTGGTAATTAGCGTGTTGCGACGGCAGACATATCGGCGCAGTCATAATTGTGTTACACAGCCCTCACACCCCTCTCCAGACCAGTCATATGAAAAACCTATGACGGGTACACAGATGTTGGGTTGACGTTGAAACAACTTTCAGTCACCTTCTGTTTGCCTGTATGAGTCCCGTGGGTTGTACATAGATTGATTGATGACGATGATGTAATTGTCATTTGTATTCTACAATGAATTTTATTTATTTTGGCCCAAATATATGTAAACACATAGTTTCGAGTCGATTTCAATTTGTTACATCAAGTAAGTATAAAGCTTAACATGGCAAAACATGTACCGCATATATAGGGCTACATTATCAGATTATCTGCCCTATCGTCATTTAAAGTGAAGATATAACGCCTCATATCTGCAAAGGGTTAGACGCTATCTGGGCTTATATAGCGTGTTCCCTGTTAATGTGGTTGATGTAGCTAGCGCGTAGTTTTGATTGTTGTTGTCCTTTCGAGGTAACATATTAAATCTAAAATATGTTTTGAGCTAAAACAAATTCGGTTCTTGACAATTCTCAAGTCACCCTGCGGCTTCAATCGCAGGTTTTCAAATTATGAAACTTTTGTCAAAAAAATTGTGATTTTTACAAATTTAGGAGGCGGCTCCTATTAGAGATGCAGCTATAATTTTATGGTAATAGCCATAAGTTGCCTAATTTTACTTTACAGTAATGCTCTCAACCAGCAATGTTCTTACCCTTGATTTAGTATCACTTTGAAATTTATACCACATGGGAATTTCACTGATAGCTCGTATAAGCTCAAACATAAAGTATTGAATTGTTATACTTGAAGGCCATATTTATTTTGCCTCCAATTTTCTTAAAGATTTAACATGCGCTCATACTGCAATGGTGAATGATGCAGCTTGGAGTTGAATAGCTGCCGATCACCTTTTTTTAAGCAGGAGTAGATTGAAGTTATATGAGCTCCATGACCTCAATTTTTCTGATCCACAATTTTTCTTGTTCAAACAATACATAGGGATCGCAAAAAGCATTTTTGTCATTATGGACCCTGGTCTGGTGGACCAGACAAATATTTGGCAAGCATATTTTTCATTTTCACATTGAATGTGTCACAAATGAGTGATAGTATGGGATTCACCATGTTGTAACCTTAGAATAAGACCTAACTTTTTATATACTCTTTTTTTAATTTAATTTATCAGAATTTTTTTTTTCGAATTTCTATAAAATCAAATGCCTCACATTCAGTCCACTATGTGGTTATGACACACCAGACCTTTTCAAATTTGACAGGGAATCACCATTGTCAGGTGACTAAATTCACGATGCCTGGATACTCTCGACTTTTTTGAGTGTGCATTGCTTTAAAATTTGTGCCTCATGCCATATCATATCTTTTTCACTGATAACCTGTTATAGAGAAAACTGATCGAATAAAACAACAGGGCTCTACACTTAACAGTTGCCTGATTGCCCGGGGCAAACTATTTTGGGTAGGGTACAATACATGTATTATCTGTCAATAAAAATGTCTTCACTGACAAACCAAAAGAATGTCGTGAGCAAGTGATAAATTGGGGGGAGGGGGCAAGAAGATCGAATCAGTTAATGTCTAGCCCTGGGTAGGGGATCACACATTTTTGGATCTTCATTTGTGGTGTTTATGTAATTATCACTTGTAAATAATAATTAAAATCTGAGGTGTTTCGATTTCTTTCTTTTTTTACTAGTCTGCTTTTTTCGAAGAGGAACGTGACATCATGGCCAAATCTACTAGCCCCTGGCTGACACAGTTACAGTATGCCTTCCAGGATAGAAGTAATCTTTATTTGGTCATGCAGTTTTATCCCGGTGGTGACCTACTCTCCCTTCTTAGCAGGTATTATCTATTAACCCTTTCACCGCGGAATTATGATGTCATAAATTGCCTGAGCACTGAATTCATTAATTTTTTAACTACCGTAAAAACAAAAATTATTGATGTCGCCATCCGCGGTCTGCCAGGCGGTCGCCATCCGCTGTGAAAGGGTTAAAGAGATCTCTTTTGATCTGAATTATTTTTTATTGGCAGTAATATACATGCTTGAAGCATTAATCAAAAGGTATTCATTGAGTTCCTTCGTATTTAAACTTTATGTATTTTAACAGATTTGATGATGTTTTCGAAGAAAGTATGGCTAGATTCTACTTGGCGGAGGTTATTCTTGCCATCCACTCTTTGCATACCATGGGCTATGTTCACAGGTAACATGTTACTTTAATAATGCTTCATTGATTGATCACTAATATCAGTACATACATCTTATCATATAATATATATATTGTTTTACACACCCACCTAACATAGACAGAGTAATGTGTGATAACAATATACATGTAGATTTTGTTGTGTTAATACAGAGATGTGAAGCCTGAAAACATCTTGATTGACAGAACAGGTCACGTCAGATTAGCAGACTTTGGATCAGCATGCAAGATTTCAACTCCTAATGTGGTCAGTCACATACATTTATGATTTGTTCATGCAGGATTTTTTAAACTGTAATAGAAAGTGTAATTCATTATATATTTAAAGCTGACAATCACTATTATAATTTATATGTTTAAAGCTGACTATTATTCAATTACTGGTGGTGACAGCATCATGGTACTAAGTGGCTGGTTAAGCTGATCACTGGCGAAATCAAGTTATTTATTGAGACCATCCCCAATACTTTTAAGATGCTTATATAGTGTTTGGTGCTAAACTGAAGTCACCACCTTGAATTTGTTTAGTTTTCACTCACTTTTATTAATTATCGCAAATATGTCTTATAAATGTACCTTAGAATTTCTCCCCATATATTTTTTTGGCACTGAGCCATCATAGTGCATTTCCAAGATGGCAGTGGGAAATGCTACAAGTGAACGCTATGGGTCATTTGTTTGATTACTCTTACATATCAGTTTACTTGCTATTTGTCATGTTATGATTTAATTTTTGTGATGTATCAGTATCTGTTAAAAAATGGCTGATGAAATACATTTTGCAAAAATATTATATGGTTGAAATAGTTTCTCAACTATTAGAAATATATTGTGTATCAATTTTTTAAGAAGGTGGTAATACCCTGGGAGATGATGATTTGGAGGATGCTTTTATTATACTTGAGATCATGCTGAAAACAGTTTGATCTAGTTGAAGGTATAAAATCTATAAGCAATTTAGAAGATAATTTAACAAACAATTAGTTGAGATGTTAGCCATGTATGATTACAATTTTTTTTTTCAGTCCATGTCTAACATGCCAGTAGGTACACCAGATTACATTTCACCAGAAGTTCTAACAAAAATGAATAATCATGAGCAGAAAGGGAAATTTGGTCCTGAATGTGATTGGTGGTCTCTAGGAATTTGTGCGTATGAGATGATGATTGGCAAGACTCCCTTCACAGATGAGAAAGGCTCAATGGTTACAACTTATGCCAACATAATGAATCATAAAGTAAGTTTGACTCTAAAAAATGTGGATTTTATCATAGAGGAAATGAGAAGGTGGTTGGCTCAGCTAAGTAAACATGATCACTTAGTTAATACTACTGTTATATTTCTAATTGTAGCCGCATCTCCAACGAAAGCCGCCCTTTAAACATTCAAAAAAAAATTTGACAAAAGTTTTTAAATTTTGAAAAACTCCAATTAAAGCCTTTTGTGACTTTTGCTACTTGTCAAGGACCAAAACTTTTTTCATTTGAGACCATATTTCAGATTACCAGTATCTTGAAAGGACAATGACCAGGTATTATTCTACCTTAATCATGCCAACAGATCACACACTATTTAAGCCTAGGTGGCTTCTAACACTTTATAGACATGAGGCGTGATATTCATATTAAATGTGTGACGATATGGCGGGTAATGTCGCCCTATAAGCGCTACAGTTGCCTACTTACTGGTCTAGCAAATTGAAATCGTTTGAGGTTATTGATAGCTCACAGCTCTAGGAGTTATTTATAGCTCTAGGGGTTATTAAAAGCTCACAGCTCTAGAGGTTATCGATAGCTCTATGGGTTATTTATAGTCTAGAGCTCCAAGGTTTATTGATAGCTCTAGGGGTTATTTATAGCCTAGAGCTCTAGGGGTTAAAATGGATAGCTCACAGCTCTAGGGGTTATTGATAGCTCTAGGGGTTATTGATAGCTCTAGGGGTTATAGATAGCTCTAGGGGTTATTGATAGCTCTAGGGGTTATTGATAGCTCTAGGGGTTATTGATAGCTCTAGGGGTTATAGATAGCTCACAACTCTTAGGGGTTATCAATAGCTCCAGGAGTTATTGATAGCTCTAGGGGTTATTGATAGCTCTAGGGGTTATAGATAGCTCTAGGGGTTATTGATAGCTCTAGGGGTTATTGATAGCTCTAGGGGTTATTGATAGCTCTAGGGGATATTGATAGCTCACAACTCTAGGGGTTATCAATAGCTCCAGGAGTTATTGATAGCTCTAGGGGTTATTGATAGCTCTAGGGGTTATAGATAGCTCTAGGGGTTATTGATAGCTCTAGGGGTTATTAATAGCTCTAGGAGTTATTGATAGCTCTAGGGGATATTGATAGTTCTAGGGGTTATTTATAGCTCCAGGGGTTACTGATAGCTCTAGGGGTTATATATAGCTCACAACTCTAGGGGTTATCAATAGCTCTAGGAGTTATTGATAGCTCTAGGGGTTATTAATAGCTCTAGGGGTTATCAATAGCTCTAGGAGTTACTGATAGCTCTAGGGGTTATTAATAGCTCTAGTGGTTATTAATAGCTCTAGGAGCTAGTAATAGCTCTAGGTGTTATTGATAGCTATAGGGGTTATTTATAGCTCTAGGGGTTACTGATAGCTCTAGGGGTTGTAGATAGCTCACAACTCTAGGGGTTATCAATATAGCTCTAGGGGTTATTGATAGCTCTAGGGCTTATTGATAGCTTTAGGGGTTATTAATAGCTCACAGCTCTATGGGTTATTAATAACTCTAGGAGTTATAGATAGCTCTAGTGGTTATTGATAGTTCTAAGGGTTATTGGTAGCTCTTGGTTTTTTTTATATAGCCTAGAGCTCTAGGGGTTAAAATTGATAGCTCACAGCTCTAGGGGTTATTGATAGCTCTAGGGGCTATTTATAGCATAGAGCTGAAGGGGTTAAAATTGATAGCTCACAACTCTAGGGGTTATTGATAGCTCTAGGGGTTATTTATAGCATAGAGCCGAAGGGGTTAAAATTGATAGCTCACAACTCTAAGGGTTATTGATAGTTCTAGGGGTTATTTATAGCATAGAGCTGAAGGGGTTAAAATTGATGGCTCACAACTCTAGGGGTTATTGATAGCTCTAGGGGTTATTTATAGCATAGAGCTGAAGGGGTTAAAATTGATAGCTCACAACTCTAGGGGTTATTGATAGCTCTAGGGGTTATTTATAGCCTGGAGCGCTAGGGGTTATTGATAGCTCTAGGGTGTTATTAATAGCTCAGAGCTCCCTAGGGTAATTTCTAAAATAACTACACAAGGTAACTGTCATTATCATTTTTGTTTTAGAATTGCCTTGCTTTTCCATCAGAGCATGATTTGACTTCATCAGCGATCTCCATTATACGAGGGCTCTTGAGCAGCTCAGAAGAGCGCTTAGGATATGATGGCATCTGTGTCCATCCTTTTTTCCAAAGAGTGGATTTCACAACCATCAGGGAAAGTAAGTGATCCACTGTACCGTATATCCCTGTGTATAATGCAATATTCTTGGCTGTACATGTCCCAAAAATATACCTCATATTATACATGTTATATATTTAGGCAGGTGTAGCATTTAGTAAATTAAATTGAGAGCTCAATGAACATTAAACACCAGGATCTGTGATTAGCGTTAAGTATACATCACAGACAACAGTTTGGCAGAGGTTTTAACGTCCATGTCATGTAGACAGTCAAACACAACCATGGAAAGCATTGAAAAAAAGGGCTTCAAATTTTAACTTGTATCATACATGGCGTCGCAGTATACATGGGGATATATGGTATGTTATTTTCATGAGCGTAAGAACTGAACCTAGAGATGATTTTTTTTTTCACATGATTGGAATTTAATTTTTATTTTTTAGCAACCCCTCCCTTCATTCCAATAGTGACCAGCAAAGATGACACATCTAATTTTGATGACTTTGAAAAGATACGCAAAAGACCTCCATCTGTTGATGCATTAGAGAAGAAAACACAATTCACAGGAAAGCATCTTCCGTTCATTGGCTTCACATTCACTAAGACACTGGATGGCATGGACAGGTTGAACAACAAATTTTTATTTCTCTTTCAAACTATACTTTTTCTTTGAAAGTTTACTGATACTTTTTTAACCCTTTCACCCCGGGTGGCGCCGAAAGGCGAGGCCTGGCAGACCGCTGAAATAATTAGCACTAATTACTAATTACACTAATACTGTGGTCGCAACATCCGCAGTCTGCCATTGTATATCTATATAACTCAGCGGTGAAAGGGTTAAAAACATTTTTACTGAAAGTCTGAATTTGTTTCATTTCACAGCACAAAGATGTGTTTTGTTGCGATCTGAGATGATACATTATTTTGCTACTAGTTAGAAAACAAGAACAGCTCACTAGTGATAGACTGCTTCACTGGTAGCAAAATATGCTTGTATAACCTCTACCCTGTAAGCTTATATAATAGATTTAACCGATCTATCTGTTGCAGATGTTTAGCCACTACTTCCACTGACTGTTATATTTTTGTTTCAACACATTTTCGTTTAAACCATGGAGACTGAACGATCTCCATGGAGACTGAACGATATCCCCCACCCGTAGGGGAAGGGGGATTTTTAGTCGCGCCAGGATTCTGTCTGGCGTCACGTTTCTTGAGGGCGCAAAAACTGCTAATAATTTTTTTTTTGAAATTTCATCATGACATTCCTAGCAACATGGGAATGTGCAAGTGATTTTTTAGAGATGCTACCAAAATTCAAAATGGCCGCCACAGGTCAACTCTAAAAAATTTTGTGGGGGCAAAAATTAAAAGTCAGAAATTATTCAAATTCTACTATTTTTGTGGGCGCAAAAACATTCCCCATGATATGGATATGTGCAGGTGACTTTTTTAAGGTTTTACTGAAATTCAAAATGGCCGCCACAGATCAATTTTAATTTTTGGGGGGTGCAAAAACCCGAAAAAAATTGTTTGGTCATTTTGTTTTTGAAATTTTAACATCACATAGGGATGTGCAAGTGATTTTTTAGAGATGCTACCAAAATTTAAAATGGTCGCCAGAGGTCAACTCTAAAATATTTTGTGGGCGCAAAAACATTCCCGATGATATGGAGATGTGCAGGGGACTTTTCTAAGGTTTCACTGAAATTCAAAATAGCCACCACAGATCAATTTTAAATTTTTGGGGGGTGCAAAAACGCAAAAAAATTGTTAGGTCAAATTATGCAAATTTTACTATCACACTCCCAACGATGTAGAGGTGAGCAAGTGATTTTTTTAAGGTTTTACTAAAATTCAAAATAGCCAACATGGATAAACTTCTTGTTTTTTTGTTGGCACAAAAACTGGAAAAGTGAAGTCAGTAATAATTCACATTGTACAATCACATTACCCACCATCTGGAAATGTGCATGTGATTTTACTGAAATTTAAAATAGCCACCACAAATTGACTTTTTAAATATTTGTGACCGCAAAAAGTCTAACCTAATTTATGGCGGGGGATGATATAGGACTTCAGGCCTCTTGCTTCATTTTGAAATCATTATAAATGCTTTAGTTAGCACTTTTCGGCTCATTTGACTACCTATGTTATGGATCTACGGCCATTATAAATATTAAAATTCTTTCAGTGCGGGACAGTCTTTATGTATATACGTCAGAATCTGATGTCTACGTCTGAAGATAATAAATGTAGTAATATATGGTCAACATCAGTCTGGTTTTTCTTTGGTGAGTAATGCCCTCAGCTGCTTAGAGGTAATGTGAAGGTGTAGTGCAAATAATAATGTACTACAAAGATTCTGTCAACCAAAACTATTTTCTAATTCACCACCTATTTATTACGTTTTATTTTACAGACCATCTTTAACACAGGAGGTGTCATCACCTGCGTGTAAGTCATCAATGGAACGTCGCCTGGCAGCTAGAACTAAAGAAGCGCAGGACCTGAGGGACAAATACAATGGAATAGAAAGGCAGGCAAGAGAAGCGATGGCACAAGCTGACAGGGAGAGGGCAACTCGTATTAAGATGGAGAAGGATCTGAGAGTTGCAGAAGAAGAGAGAGATAAGGCAGAGAGGAGCAGTGTGAAGCATCTCACAGAAATAGCAGTTAGTGCACTTCTATAGTAGAATAACCCTTTAACCCTTTCGAGCCTGAAATTACCATTGTCATCTTTATCCACTACAAGCCGTGAATGGCTCTCACAATTCTCAACTTGTAGTTGATAAAGATGACCTGAAGTAGGTGCCAAATTAAAAAAGATATTGCTATAATTAAAACAGTTCGATGGAGAATTCTGTTCTAAAACCCTTAGAAATTCAGTGTGAAATGATGGTTTGATGAATGTTTAAAACATTCCCTTAGAGAGATGTTTTATTCTGTTTTTTTATTTTATAGCAGAATGTATAGAACAGAATATATAGAGTTATATAGTTAAAGAGATGTTTTATTCTGATTTTTATCTCATGGCAGAATGTATAGGTACATGTGGTATTTCTCGTGATCTTTTTTAACTTAAGAGTTTGAAACGCCTGTTGGAACAAGAACGGGAAGAATGTGAACAAATGAGTGACGAAGCAGTGAAGTTATTCAGCAATATACAAGAGCAGGAGGCTCAGGTCCGAAAACTTGTTGATCAGCAGAATGAGTATGTCATTTACATCTAGCTAATTATTCACACTAAAGATTCAAACTTGAATAACTTTAAAATAATCTGTGTTTTGTAATGGAATTATAATCAGCATTGCCAGATTTACTGCTAGTTTTAAACTTTAAAAAATGATTCCATTCTTGTCTAAATAGATACTTTTTATACTAGTGTTTGTTCACTTTTCAGGGCTAAAGTTATACAGGAGAATAATGCTTTACTTGAACAAAAGGAAAATGAGAAAGAATTGTTGGCCAAGAAGATGAAATGTATGGACCTAGAAGTTAAAGAACTGAGACAAACTGTTGAAGATAAAAACCAGCAGATAGACAAGCTGGAAAGAAAAATTTCAAGTGTAAGTTATGGGACATAGTGGCTATTTATGGTTCCTCCGACCCAAGCAATAAAAGTAACACACAATGAATAATAAAAGCAAACTCACATTGAAATAAAAAGGGTGGATTTTATTATCTCGCCGGAAAATAATAAAATTGTACAAGACCAGACGATTCATGTATAAATGAATCGTATATACAATGTCATCAATGGATATACAAAACCCATTCACAATCAAAGATATGTTTTGGTTACAACATAGATCAAAAGTTTTTAAATTTAACTGATAAAGTACTCTGAATATATAGCATAGTTGTATGAGAAAATTGACAAGACTACAGTTGTATACTACAGCAATCTACAATATACATTACAACAGACGACAATATACACTTTAGAATATTAATGTAAATACTTTAATATTTCAGGTACTATTATAGGTGTCGCCCCAAGTGGGGGGTCAGTTTCCGCTACAGCGCACAGGCAGAGTGGATAATTTTTGCGTACTGTATTCCTGCGCATTAATTTGCATGCACTTATATTTAAAGATGCATTTAGTTTTCGAAAATAAGTGTATGCACTTATATTCGAACATAAATACAAATTTTAAATTTCTTCATATTCTTTCAAATCGTAATTATTTGATTTATCCCAATCCATAGTAAACTAAGCTAACGGTTGTAATCATTGACTGTTACTTTGAATTTAACTTGCAGGAGTGAATCCAAGCAATCGGTGGTGACACTACCTGAACTGTCATATCACACATCATTTGTCCATGCTTTTCAGCTATCACCCCCATACACTATCACTTTGTCGCCCGAACTGTTGGCGCATAATAGAGCAATTCTCTCCTAATATCTACTCATTAATAAATAAAAATAATTATGTGGTTTGTGTTTACGATTAACATAATAATTTTAAATAATTATTATAGACATACAGGGCTCAAAATACCTAGTCTGGTATTCCGCGTACTACCACATATTGTCGGTTGGTAACCGCGGTTAATAACGGGGAGTTTTTCTGGTAAAATATCCTTAAAAAATCAAAACTTAGGGTGCGGTTTATAACCAGGCATTCTAAGTGACTCGTGACAATTTCTGAATCCAAATCAGGAGAGTGTGCCGGGACTGACAACTAACTACTCTCAAGTGCGGAATAAACGGTGCAGTACATTTTTTTTCAGTGTGGATATCCTCCCGGTATGCGCTTATTACAAACGGTACATTTATTGATTTTTTCACAGGCCAATTAGCAGTTTTCTTGCTTTTCGTTTTCACATGGCACGTTTGTTTTTTGTGTGCATTTTTTGGCTAGATCAAGCAGAAATGTTATTAGATTTACATAAATGAAATGGTTACCATTAGCGCACAAGTTGCCCAATTGCCTCACTGCAGGGGTAGAATAACTCAATGTGGTCCACTAGACAAAGGGGATGGTGAGATTGATATTTAGCTATCCCCTGGGATATTTGGCAGGCCAGACACAGTGCTGTGGAAAAAAGTGCAGAAAATTTAACCGACACATTTTTACTTCTAAATGTAATATCGTGTTTACTAAATTCATAACATGAATGATGAAGCATTAATTACAAATATTAATTATGTAAAATTTAAAAGTTACTTATTTAAATATAAAACTTTACAGCTCAGATACTGCTAAGAATATTAAGTGCTCTTGTTGTATTGTAAAATCAATTAAATAGTGTTCAGTCCATTATCATGATTATTGAGGATGTCGCAAAACATAAGCTTTCTGTGCCTCACCTATCTTATCATATCTATTCAAAATGACCTCCATCTTCCTCCATATCGTTATCCTCCTCATAATCCTCATCACTATTTAAAATCATTTTGGATATCTGACTCTATGGTTGACAATGACCTTGATCATTTCCATGAGATCCATGTTGTTGTAATGGTGGGCTCTTGTGGGTACATTTCATTTCAAACAATTGTACAAAGAATGGTAGAGTGAGGTTAAAAAGAGCATGATGTAACACATTTTACAAAGAATGGCAATGTGAGGTTAAAAAACATGATGTTTTTTCTCAGTATGTCTTTAAAATACAGATCATTTGTGTAATCTGATATAGTTCAAGTGTATGTAGCAAAAACCTTGCATACCCTTCAGCTTGGCCTAATGATACCCCACTCATAGAAGGCCCCATTGATTGGCTAGACGCCAACGACGAGAAGCCCTAGAACTGGGGCACGTGCTCGTGGTGTCTGCAATATATACTGTATATACAATAATAATAACGTGTGCGTTTATTGTAGATGGCTGGTAAGACAGGGTATAATACTATAGTACAGGGACCAGGGGATTAGTTATGTCATGTTGTGCCTGAGTGATCATGATCGATGGGATGAGCTGGTCAAAGCTGGGATGATATCTGCAACATTGCTCACAATTAATCAACCAGTATGGACTTTCACTTCAAGTTTAAGATGTGGCAATCCCCGGAAAACACAAAGACGCCGACGCAATGCTTTTGTAATGTTGTCTGTTCTCATCTCTGTGACATGACATATTACTGTGGATTTATTATCGACCCCCAACTGACATAACCTCAGAAATGTATTTCTATCCCCCATTCAACAAAGTCTGTCCATATTCTTGTTTCCAGACCATATCTCTGAAACTCCTTGTGGGATTTTTTTCTAACTGCACTCACACAACCATCAGGGAGTGTAGATATCATTGTCTCTTTCAGGTGTTGGGTGCTATTACATCTGACCTACTTTGTGTGCTACATCTCTGAGCCAAAATTGCTTATGAACTAATGATCTGCATCTCGTTTTCGCATACAGTAGATCCTGTCATCAACGACCCTGCCACCAACGACCTTTTGTCTCCAACGACTTTTTTTTCTTGCACAGACCATTTTTCTATAGTTTACGACCTGTGATCAACGACTTTCTGTCTAACGCGACTTGCGACCTCAAATATGTGGCAGAAGGTCATTATATTACTTGTGTCGAACGACCTCAACTTTTTTCGTCATACGACTTTTGGAAACATTCATGAGCAAACCACTGCATGTCAGATCTGACTGTGTGTATGGTTAACAGAGAGGTATAACGCTGGAAGATCAGGCTGTTGTCGCAAGAGGTATATCTACCTCAGACAGTCGCTGTTACTGCACAGCAATATCATCTCGCGCCGGTAGGAAATCATCCGACCCTTCATGTCCAATGATCAACTAAAAATATGCCCTATGAATCAATTTGTTGCTCTCATTAGTCAAAAAGTATATAAAATTGTTTATTTTGCATAGCGCTAATTAAACATGTTTTAAAATACAATCGTATTAAATTGTTTAGGGGATGTAATAAGAAGATACGCCATGATAATTATACAAATAATATTGTCTATAGCACACTAAATGGCAAGTGCTATTCAGTTATGTGTTGGCTGTTAGACAGAGCGGCGCCATCATAATTACGCTCACAAAGCCTGTCAGTCAACAGTACACCCCTCTCCAGACGTGAGATGCGCCGTCACTGACCAGCAAACACAAGTCATTGACCCAATGTTGTTTTAATGTTGGCCCACTGTCTTCGAAGTCGGCCCGCATTAAAACAACATTGAGTCAATGGCTCATGTTTACTGGGTGACTATACAGCTGGCATGAGACGTTGATGCAGGGTTGGCCAACATTAGAACAACATCGCGTCGGGACATAACTAATGAGCCGTCCACGCGTGTTTATTCACTCGTAGGGAACGTCCTATATGAGCGTGGTCCGGCCACATATACCCAGCAAACACAAGACGTTGATCCAATGGTGGATTAACGTTGTTTCAACAGTTATTTTTTTGTTTCACCAGGGCTACATCATCTGTCCTATAGTGACACATTTAATCTGAATATACAACGCTCCATGCCTGTTAAGGGTCAGTAGCTACCTGGGCTTATATAACGTGTGCTCTGTTAGCGTTATTAGCATAGCTAGCAGCCATTCTGAAAAACACCGTCATAATCAGTGATATTAGAACAGGCATTGAAATGCTGCCGCAACCGCGTGCTTTGATCCACAATGACTACCGGTCAGTGGTGGGTGAATGTCGCCGTCATTAGCCTGACATTGAACCAGCCGCCGCACCTGCACAGGATCTACTGTATTACTGAAACCCCTTTTTTTCATGCTGCGCGCACGCACACTTACTTTCTAGCCTACATCTCTGAGCAGAAACAGCTTAGCTTAGCGTATTTCCAAAACTATCTTATTGCACACACACACATCACTCAGAGGGGTGTAGATGTGCCTTCTGTGGTTATGACATTTGACTTACTTTTTTTCCTACATCTCTCAGCCTATTATTAAAGGATTTCATACTGTGGGGCTATGAACTTTGACCTACTTTCCGACCTGATATGAATAGAACTTTACACACATTCTCATTTTTTGAGCAGATTTCATATTGTTTGTGTGTTTACATCACAATGACGGTGGATGGTGTTTACACATGATATGACGTATATGTTAATTGTTATATGGTGATTTTGTTCCAAATCTAATCATAGAACATTGTTATATGGTGATTTTGTTCCAAATCTAATCATAGAAATAAATACCTGCCATAAAATAATAATCTGCACAGAGCACCAAACCTGAGAATTAACACTTTGACTTGATTACTACCATATTTACTCAGAGTATGTATAAAAATTAAACTCAAGTAGATTGGCAGGTAATAATTCATTTTTTACAGTTGAAGAATTGGTCTCAGAAAGAGTCAAGGGACCGTAATGAAGAACAGCGTGCAAGTGATCAACAATTACGAATGCGCGAAGATGAATTGAAAGAAAAATTAAACAAGGTGAATATCAAAATGCAGTAATTTAGTAGTGCTGATGATTTATGTTTTTTTTGTTTTTGTACATGTAATACAGACTTGCCACAGGCATTTTGAAAATCGATCTGTATCAAATTTGCCTTTTGCCGAAAAGCTAGATACAGTATATAACATATCAATAGTTAGGCATTTGTGCAGCCTGTACATTGGTAGACAAAAGAAATTATAGACTTGTTGCAGAATTACTCCGAAAATAACAATATATTTTGCTGTGTGTTCCACTTGATGAATTATCCATATATAGTTTCTGATTGACTGATATATGTTAGTCTGGTAGTCTATAGTCTCTATTCCTCTCATCCTGATGCACAATATGCAAATAATGCATTTCTGGAGCCAATTTAATATGCCACATTGTTACACCACCTGGCTTTAACAGTGATGGAGATTAGTAGAGTAAATTCCTGTGTGATAGCAAGACAATAACAATAAAAGTAGGTGTAATAAAACTAATAAATAATATTTTTATATACTTATACTTCGATTTTGCATTTTTTTTGTGTGATAACCCAAACAATTACGTTTTAATAAAACAGGCAATACAGAAGGCATCATATTCAGATAGGCTGAAAGAGGAATTAAGTGAGGACAAACGTCAGCTTGAGGAAAAATTGCAAGAAGCCATGTTAAAATGTGGAGTTGACAAACAGTTGACAAACCGATTGAAGGAGAGTGAGGTGTGCAGATTTCAAAAATTTTAATCTATAATTTTATTGAGATATTTTCAGATTTTTTTTTAAATATTTGTGTTTTTAGATGACTAATCTGCTATTTATTCTTTAAATTCCTAAGATATTTTGCCTTCACTGGCAAGAGATATGTGATATAAATTTAAGTTATTTATGCTTTAGGAACAGAGACATTCTATTGAGACAAAGGTTCATCGTTTGCTGGTTATTGAAGAAAGAGAACAGACATTAAGAGAACAACTTAAAGAAAAAACAGATCATGTGCAAGAATTTGCTCGTACAATTGCGGTACTGAATCATTGGGTTTTTACCCCTCTGCCCTTTGAGCATGAAGGGGTATTGTCTTCCCCTTTGTGCGCCACCGCCGCACTCTGTCAGCTTTGGCTGCTGCGCCAACATAGTCCAGCAGATTGAATTTATGACTCATGCAAGCCCTCTGGCAATTTTTTTGCACAATGTCAAGGTTAAAGATTAAAATAATTATTGTTTACACGATAACTTGAAAAATAATTATTGGATGGCTCAATATATTTATGAAGTTACCCATGATATGAAGATGACCTGATTAGATTTTCAGCTTCCCACCGATATTCAAAATGGCTGCCAGCTGACGACTTATTTTTTTTTTACAATTTGCTTGAAACCTGGTATATATAGTTTTTTGGGGTTTGCGAGCCTATCTGGCATCGCCTGTTTTCATGTGCGACCAAAAACGAGGCTATGGCGGCCATTTTGATTTTTTTAATTTAAAATTCTTTCTCCACACAATAACTCGGATCTCGCCATTTTTTACCAATAAGTATGAAGATGACCTGATTAGATTATCAGCTTTCCACCAATAATCAAAACGGCCGCCAGCGGGCAACTTTTTTTTGGGGGCCTCATTTTTATTATTATTTCAAATTCACTATAGTGCCTTGAAACCTAGTATAGATAGGTTTTCGGGGTCTGCAAGGTCTATTGGCATTGTCCGTTTCCATGTGCGACCGAAAATTAGGCTATGGCAGCCATCTTGATTTTATCATTTGTAATAAATGGTTATTATTTCTAGTTAAATGCCATGAAACCTGGCATATAAAGGTTTCCGGGTCTGCGAGTCTATTGGCTACTGTGCCCCAGAACCTCAAGTTGGTGAAAATTACTCGTATTTGTTTAATTTGAGACAAAACATTTGCTAATCCTGATTTTTAAACACTCATTTCACTCTAATATTATGTAAGTTAGCAGGGATTCACTTTCGAGAGTACTTGTCCTGTCTTGTACCCCTTACTTCAAGTTACTTACCCCTCTAATGTGAGTACTTGCCTGTTTTTTTGTGGATTAAATTATTGAGGAAAAAACAGTCTAGCCAGGAAACCAGAATGGTGTATGCTGTTGATTTTAAACTTTACCAAGGCAGTGACAATAACTATATGTTTATAACATATGTGTATAACATATGTACAGCAGTACCATTTTCAATGCTTTATTACACCTTTTTAAAATGACCAATTGCCTAACACTAACAGTACTACTAAGATTACTTGCCTGACACTGTCAAGTACTTGCCCCGGGTAATCAGACAGCCATTGAAGAATCCCATCGATGCATAATGTATGTTTTTCAAAACGTCATTCATACTCATTTGCTTAATTTTCTGTGTATTTATATCATAGAATCTGGAAGAACGTTTGGAAAACAAGAAGATTGAGTACCATAAGAGTGAAAAACTACAACACCAGAGACAGGAGCAATTGAAGATGCGAATACAGGTAGCTTATTTGTTCCCCAGTAGTTTTGAGAATAAAGCCTTGTATTTGTCGTGTGTGAGTTTGTTTACAAACTGATTTCCAGTAGGAAATGAGATTTTGCTGTGCATGTCAGTTAATCCCATCTGTATATTTTATTTATCCAAGCAGGATGATATATGCAACAATAAAGTGGATAGCAAACCCATTATTTTTCCTTTGCCCACACAAATTTCTATTTTAGCCGACCACTCAACACCTGATCCTCTGCCTGCCACTCCAGATTGCTGAGTCACCTATTGAAAACCCCCACTCGCAGTAAATTTGTTCAATCAACCATGATCTCAAAATGACGTTTGTACCTTGAATTTGTATGTTCACCATTAGGACACAAAGTGCAATAAATAAATAGTAACAATTGGTTACACACACACTTTCTTCACTTGCTTCAAACATAAATGAATGTGAATGCAAGTTGTAATGCAAATCAATTATAGTATATATTATTTGATACAGTCACTCAGTGCCATGACATCTGTTAAATTGGGATATTTGAGTAAATAATTACCTAATGCTCATATACATGATTTAATTTTATAAATGGGTTTAGTTTATGTTTACCCCTCAGGCCCCAGCGCCATTTTTTCCACTGTTCCCACTTGGATCAATATATAGGTCACATCTTATCACTGTTCAAATTCCTTTTATAATTTGCAACATATTTTATACTGTCTTCAAACAGATAACTTAACTACATTATTGGAATGTACAGCAAACTTTATCTACAGGTTGTGGCTTAATCTGTCCACATTTGGCCTGACATACATGTATATTATAATATGTTGTTTTTAATTTGTATTATAATTTCTATTGTGGAATACTACATTATAGTCATTAATTTTCTTTTATAATAATTTGGCTTTCATGTCAGTGACTCTTCCAGAGTCTTAATGCAGGGTTCATGCGCAATATTAAAAAGTCCTAAAAGGCTTATTTTAATGTCGCCATTTTTAAAACCATACAACTTCTTGAAAACAGGGCTTTTTACCCCCCCCCCCCCCCCGTAGGGGAAGGGAGATTTTATTCGCGCCAAGATTCTGTCTGGCGTCACGTTTTCTTGTGGGCGCAAAAACTACTAGTCGAATCTTTTTGAAATTTTTACATCACACTCCTAGCAACATGGGGATGTGCAAGTGATTTTTAGCCCGCCTTTTAATTTTAATTAAAAAAGGTGGGCTATTGCAATTGAAGTTCGGCGTCGGCGTCGGCGTTAACATTTACTTGTGGGCGCGATAACTTGAAAAGTTTTTCATGTTTCCTTCCCAAATTTGTTTTGCATGTTACTAATGACCACTTCTCGGACAATTACAATAATGGCTGAAAAAAAATTCAAAATGGCCGACTTATTGCGATTTTTCACCTTTTACGTCAATAATTTGACCTTGTGGGCGCGATAACTTGAAAAGTTTTTCACGTATCCTTTTCAAATTTGTTATGCGTGTTACTAATGACCAGTTCTCGGACAAGTTCAATAATGGCCAAAAAAAAAAAAAATGGCCGATTTATTGCGATTTTTCACATTTTACGTCAATAATTTGACCTTGTGGGCGCGATAACTTGAAAAGTTTTTCACATATCCTTTTTAAATTTGTTATGCATGTTACTAATGACCAGTTCTCGGACAAGTTCAATAATGGCCGGAAAAAAAAAAAAATGGCCGATTTATTTCGATTTTTCACATTTTACGTCAATAATTTGACCTTGTGGGCGCGATAAGTTGAAAAGTTTCTCACATATCCTCTTCAAATTGGTTATGCATGTTACTAATAAGTAGTTCTTGGACAAGTTCAATAATGGCCGAAAAAAAAAAAAAAATGGCCGATTTATTGCGATTTTTCACATTTTACGTCAATAATTTGACCTTGTGGGCGCGATAACTTGAAAAGTTTTTCACATATCCTCTTCAAATTGGTTATGCATATTACTAATAAGTAGTTCTTGGAGAAGTTCAATAATGGCTGAAAAAAAAAAAAAAATGGCTGATTTATTGCGATTTTTCTCATTTTACGTCAATAATTTGACCCTGTGGGCGCGATAACTTGAAAAGGTTTTCACATATTCTCTTCAAATTTGTTATGTATGTTACTTATAAGTTGTTCTTGGACAAGTTCAATAATGGCTGAAAAAAAAAAAAAAATGGCCGATTTATTGTGATTTTTCTCATTTTACGTCAATAATTTGACCTTGTGGGCGCGATAACTTGAAAAGTTTTTCACATATCCTCTTCAAATTTGTTATGCATGTTAATAATAAGTAGTTCTTGGACAAGTTTAATAATGGCTGAAAAAAAATTCAAAATGGCCGATTTATTGCGATTTTTCTCATTTCACGTCAATAATTTGACCTTGTAGTCTATGCAAGTATTATATAGTATATCATATTATACATGTATCTATCTTATTTAACATACCATTTATATGTTTGGTTGTTATTTACGTGATGACATTCGTCTTTACTTTCTTTATCATAATTCGGCGGCGGGCTATTATCGAGTGTGCTCTTGTTTAGAGATGCTACCAAAATTCAAAATGGCCGCCAGAGGTCAACTTGTGGGCGCAAAAACTCCAAAACTTGAGGTCGGAAATTATTCAAATTTTACTATCACATTCCCCATGATATGGAGATGTGCAGATGACTTTTTCAAGGTTTTACTGAAATTCAAAATGGCCGCCACAGATCAACTTTAATTATTTAGGAGGCGTGAAAACTCAAAAAAATTGTTTGATCATTTTTTTTTGAAATTTTAACATCACATTCCTAGCAACATGGGGATGTGCAAGTGATTTTTTAGAAATGCTACTAAAATTCAAAATGTCCGCCAGAGGTCAACTCTTAAATTTTTTTGTGGGCACAAAAACTCCAAAACTTGAAGTCGGAAATTATTCAAATTTTACTATCACATTCCCCACGATATGGAGATGTGCAAGTGATTTTTTTAAGGTTTTACTTGAATTCAAAATGGCCGCCATGGATAGACTTCATATTTTTTTGTGGGCGCAAAAACTGAAAAATTGAAATCAGTAGGCTAATAATTCACATTGTACAATCACATTACCCACCATCTAGAAATGTGCATGTGATTTTACTGAAATTTAAAATGGCCACCACAAACTGACTTTTTAAATATTTGTGACCGCAAAAAGTCTAACCTAATTTATGGCGGGTGATGATATAGGACTTCAGTCCTCTTGTTAGAAATGGTGGTCTACTCTTAACCAAAGTTTCGGCTGCCTTCCGGGTGTACAAAATCGTCTTAGTGTAGGTCTTCAATTTAATTTTGTTTGGTCTTAAATAGAAATTAAATTAAATTTTAAAAAAGTTGCATTAACCTTGTATTAGGAATCATCAAGACATTCATTTGTGTTTGATCACAAATGTCACATGCTGATGTCACAGGTTTTCAGGTGTTGCACTGTATTTTTTATAACAACTAAGAAGCCAAAATGTATTTCTCAGATAATTATATGTTAAGTTTGTTGTCTGAGCCCATTGTAGCTGCTAATATATTGCCAAGAAATTGTTAATTAATAGTATGTATTTTATTTTGAAAGGACTTGCAAAAACAGCTAGATGATTTGAGAGGAGAACGCCATGATATCGAGGAACAAAGCATGCTTATATTTGAAGAGAACGAAGATCGTCTGCAAACAATTCAGCAACAGGAATCGGTTTGTTTTGCTTTTGTCATTTCAACAAATATTATTTGTATTATTTTTTAAAGAACTTAAATGTGCATAGTGTTTATCTCCATAAAATATATCCGTAAAATATGGTAAATAACGTGCACCTTTTTTCTAATTCATTGATGCATGCGCGGTATAGTTCAGAGCGTGTAGAAGTAATCATTGCCAATTGCCAATTTTTTAAACTGTTAAATATTCATAATTTTTTTAAAAATATTACAGATGGTTGCCTGAAACAAGTTGGCAAGATAATAATATCACTAATAATTTAGCATCCCTGATTTATTAGAATAAATACAGTATATAGAGTGAAACGAATTTTACATATATTTTGTATGTTGTATTAGTTTTCACGTGTCTGCATTTCAAAAACATTGCAATTCAACTGTTTACGTGTGGATATATCACATCTTTGTAACAATAGCTTTAACTGAATTTTATATGTTAATAAATAAATATGAAATAATATTCAGAACCGCATTATTCTTGTTTTGATTTATTTCCACTTTGTTGCTAGCAGCAACATATACATAACAAAATGTTTTTTGGGGGATTAAGTGCTTTGTCACTAGTCACTGGTGAATGTGATATATTACCATGTATTGTTTTTCCAGGTAATAACTTTACTGAAAACAAATGTGAATTGTTTGGAAGAACAATTAAATTGGTTAAAAGATGATTTAGAAAGAAAAACCTTGCTACATAAGCATACACCCAGTAAATCCAAATCAACAAGTAGCAATGAAAAAACACCAAAAAAGACTGTAAAACAATGGACAGTGTTTTGTCAAACCGATATGGGATTAAATCGTATGAGCACTTCCAGCCAGACAGACACCATCTGCCTCTCTCACAGATGTACTGATGAATGTGAAAAAAACACCTGCAAATCTCCAGTCAACAGTCAATCTAATTGGTGCCAGACATCATTCATTGAGGCCAGCGATAATCACATGGTCACCAGTCCTTCCAACACCTCCTCACAACTAGACAGTCAACTCAGGTATTTGAAATATATTTTGTAGAATTAGACAAATAATGATAACACCTTTTTTTTGTGAAAATAATTAGTTAAAAATGTGAAAATGGTGTTTTGATGTTGCTATCATGTGGCTTGAATGAATAGTTTGCTAATTTTTGTATACCTGATTATTAACAAGGTACTGATTTTCTAGAAAAGTGCAGCAAACTAGCAAATTTACAATCTTAGAAGAATTTACTTGGATTTACAAGGATCAAAAATGCTTTAACAGCTCATCTCCTCTTTCCTTATGACTGTTGGGTTTCAAAAATAAAATTTTGAGTAGAGTAAAATGTAATGTATTGTCCTACATGATTCAATATTCTGTTCTGTAGTGATTACTCAGGCCATTTTTAGCCCGCCTTTTAATTTTAATTAAAAAAGGTGGGCTATTGCAATTGAAGTTCGGCGTCGTCGGCGTCGGCGTTAACATTTATTTGTGGGCGCGATAACTTGAAAAGTTTTTTTTTATGTTTCCTTCCCAAATTTGTTTTGCATGTTACTAATGACCACTTCTCGGACAAGTTCAATAATGGCTGAAAAAAATTCAAAATGGCCGACTTATTGCGATTTTTCACCTTTTACGTCAATAATTTGACCTTGTGGGCGCGATAACTTGAAAAGTTTCTCACGTATCCTTTTCAAATTTGTTATGCATGTTACTAATGACAAGTTCTCGGACAAGTTCAATAATGGCAGAAAAAAAAAAAAAATGGCCGATTTATTGCTATTTTTCACATTTTACGTCAATAATTTGACCTTGTGGGCGCAATAACTTGACAAGTTTTTCACATATCCTTTTCAAATTTGTTATGCATGTTTCTAATGACCAGTTCTCGGACAAGTTCAATAATGGTCGAAAAAAAAAATAGCCGATTTATTGCGATTTTTCACATTTTACGTCAATAATTTGACCTTGTAGACGCGATAAGTTGAAAAGTTTTTCACATATCCTCTTCAAATTGTTTATGCATGTTACTAATAAGTAGTTCTTGGACAAGTTCAATAATGGCCGAAAAAAAAAAAAAATTGCCGATTTATTGCGATTTTTCACATTTTACGTCAATAATTTGACCTTGTAGGCGCGATAAGTTGAAAAGTTTTTCACATATCCTCTTCAAATTGTTTATGCATGTTACTAATAAGTAGTTCTTGGACAAGTTCAATAATGGCCGAAAAAAAAAAAAATTGCCGATTTATTGCGATTTTTCACATTTTACGTCAATAATTTGACCTTGTAGGCGCGATAAGTTGAAAAGTTTTTCACATATCCTCTTCAAATTGGTTATGCATATTACTAATAAGTAGTTCTTGGAGAAGTTCTATAATGGCAGAAAAAAAAAAATGGCCGATTTATTGCGATTTTTCTCATTTTACGTCAATAATTTGACCCTGTGGGCGCGATAACTTGAAAAGTTTTTCACATATTCTCTTCAAATTTGGTATGTATGTTACTTATAAGTAGTTCTTGGACAAGTTCAATAATGGCTGAAAAAAAAAAAAAAAGGCCGATTTATTGTGATTTTTCTCATTTTACGTCAATAATTTGACCTTGTGGGCGCGATAACTTGAAAAGTTTTTCACATATCCTCTTCAAATTTGTTATGCATGTTACTAATAAGTAGTTCTTGGACAAGTTCAATAATGGCTGAAAAAAAATTCAAAATGGCCGATTTATTGCGATTTTTCTCCTTTTACGTCAATAATTTGACCTTGTAGGCGCGATAACTTCAACATTTTCACAAGTATCCTCTTCAAGTTTGTTATGCATGTTACTAATAAGCAGTTCTTGGACAAGCTCAATAATGGCCGGTAAAAAAATTAAAATGGTCGACTTATTGCGATTTTTCACATTTATTTTACGTCCATAATTTGACCTTGTGGGCGCGATAACTTGAAAAGCGGCTGGTTTAACATACCATTTATATCTTGGGTTGTTATTTACGTGATGACATTCGTCTTTACTTTCTTTATCATAATTCGGTGGCGGGCTATTATCGAGTGTGCTCTTGTTTTCTAGTGGGTGGGCAGTGTTTGAGACTTATTATGGCAAAATCTCAGCAAAATCATCAATGCAGGCATTAAAACACTTTTTCAGTTTAATTTGTGTATGCTGTTAGAAATGTTGATTTTGTGGAAAGTTTATATGTTATTGTCCTTATTTCAGCTCTGACTCATCCCAAGACTATGTGTCGGAGGTAAGTGCTACAAGTCCAAAGCTGATATCCTGTAGGCATTCACCAAAGTCTCATCGTAACCTCACTGTACAAACATGTACAACTAGCACCTCGCTGAAATCTGCCGGCTCAGCTAAGATTACTAAATCAGCTTGCAATCACGATGGCAGCAGACCAACTAACATTTCTGTAACCGTCAAGGTCTCCAAGAAGCTAGAGGCTGAAATGACTGATAGCTGTGCCAGCACTTCTGATAGCTCCTTCACCACAATATCTGAAGCAAATGATGTGAATGAAGAGTCCCGCACACACCTCTCATCTTCAGATGTGTTTTTTGAAGATCAAGATAACAAGAGAGATGTAGTAACAACACCACCATGCCGAGAGTCTCGTGCATCACAGACAGATGAGTGTTTGGACTTGAAGGAGTCCAGGTATGAATGGTTGCTTGTGTAATCTTCTGCTGATATTAACCTTTTCAGGCCTGAATTAACCATTGTCATCTTCATCCACTACAAGCCGGGGATTTCTGTCGCAATTCTCGGCTTGTAGTGGATGAAGATGACTTGAAGTGGGTGGGAAATTGAAAAAAATTGCCATGTATTGGTAAACTAGTTTCATGGAAATTTTCATTCTAAAACCCCTAGTTGTAGGAAAATAAATCTGTTTTCAGGGATGTAAAATGATGCTTTAATGCATTGTGAGGGCTTAAAGGGTTAACATATTAAAATATCAAATTGTCAGATACATTAGCAAAATCTATTGGCAATATTATAATGTTGTGCGAAATATCAGAGGTGTTACTATTTTCCTTGCTATTGTAGACGAAAACTGGAAGAGTGCATATCTGACCTCCGACAGGAGAAACTGTATCTGGAGATAAAAGTTGAGACATTGGTTAAGGAGAACTCTCGTATCAGAGAAACTTCTCATGAGCAGAGAATCAGAGCATTGGATCTCAAGCAAGAGTTGCGTGAGGTATGATAGTCTTTTTCAAATAAAATTAATATGTTTTTCGAAAACTTAAGTGCACTAGTGATTCATCACTCTCTCAGATGATACTTCAAACAACTCTGTTATCAACTTGCAATCTTTATAGATTCAACTGTTCAGCACATTCAAAATTCTATGTGTCATTAATTTTTTTTTATCTAAGCAGTCTTTTTCTAAGCCACCCGAATGACTAAAAACTGAAGGGGACAAAGTAGTTTACAGAGTATTTAACATAGAAGTATCAAATTGTCTACATATTCTACATATACTTTACTATTTTTTCAGAAAAATATGAAGTTTGGTAGAGAAATAGATGAGCTTAAATCAAAGATTTCTGACTTTGAAATGATTGTTAGTGAGAAAAGCGAAGCAGCACATTCTGCACTTGATCAGCTGTCTAAAACCAAAACTCGCTTTGAAAAAGTGCAGAAAGATCATGACTCGCTGAAGATCGATTCACATCAGAAGATTACGTCTCTCAAGGTGAATTAATTGTGTTGCTTAGACAATGTAATATATTATTAGCTGGTTACGAGCTCTTATTTTAATATTCAGAAAACCGGTGTAGAACACCTTAATTATGCTCATATCCTTATGTTGTTCGCTCACACCTATTATGTAATGCGCTAATGACAGCAGTTCTAGGCTTACATAGTGGTTTATAATCATAGAGGGTAGTGGAAATATCTGAACTAGGTGCCTGTCGTGCATGATTAGTTGCCCCCAATGATAGGTGGCGCCATGCCCCTTTTGAATACTAGTTTAACCCAGATTAGGGAATGTGGCCAAAAAGTGGGATGATTTAGGGGTGATCTCATTAATTTGTAAGTAATTAGCAGATGTAAGTTCTAGAGCATTGTAGCCGCAGTACAGTCCCATAACTCCTAAGAGCATTATATCCTGGGTGCTCCTCCACACTCCTTCATGCAGTACAAGGAGAGCAATTGAGAGTGTTCCTTTTTTTGCATGCATTGAGAGAGTTGAACGCTTTCCTATAAATTTCTATTTAACAGCTTCCCTATTTTCCTATGTGAGGACTGGTTGTGTAGCTAACCATCGATACAATTTTCTAATGTTTTGCACATGCAAAGTAATTGTTTCACTTTTTCAAAATGATATACATTTCTATTAAGGAAAGAAAAGAAGAACTTGAATCTGAAGTCAAGACCCTGAAGTCCCAATGCAGTGTAAGTATATAGGTGAACAAATAGTCTATGTATTATAATCATGCAAATATATATTTGTGAAGAAAATAACAGGTACTGGTATAATTATATCTATAGGTCTTCATGAATGAAAGAAACTAGTGTGCAGCAAATAATGCTTCCTAATTTTTGTAACAAGCAGTGATATTCACACTTGATGGCTTGAATTACTTGCTATTGATGCTGGTTGATGTAGTGTAGTAGATGTAGCAAATAACAAAAAAAGGAAGAAATAGATTATACATGTAGGAAAAAGAAATAATGCAAATCACTTAAACCGCCAGTGCCGCATATATTCGAGTTTTTATTTTTTATTAGCACATTTAGTACCACCTTTTAAACATGTTAGAGATAAAATGTGACATCAATCAGCAATATTTGAAAACAGTTGACCGCCATTTTGGCAAATCTGAATAATTTTCACTCACTTGAAGTGGGTGAAAATGCAAATTGGATAATTCAGCGGTTATAGGGTTAAGGAAATGCTTCATATCTTATTGCTTTGATTTTCAGCGATTGGAGGATACTGATGCAAGGTTAAGAAATGAAATGGTTGAGACTAAAGTCAGATTGACAAAAACTGAGGAGGAATGCCGAATATTACGTCCACAGAAAGAGGTGATTATCTGTTGCAATTGTCAAATCATGTGTCGTTGTTACTACACATTATGTGAAGTGATATTAGATCAATTTTAACTTTTATATACATTGATGCCAAATCATACATGGCCCCCCATTGACTAAAATCTGATGTTCCCTATTTCTTTATAATAATTACTTTAAACCACTAGCAGAAAAAATGATAATGTCATGACTGTTTCATCAGCACATTATGATCTAATAGTGTAAGAGAAGGTGTTATTGTTCAGCTGTCACCATGATATTTGTGTAAATTCTTCACGACTTTACAGACACGATTATTTTCTTGATGCATGTTATATGACATCTATCTCCTTTCTAAATACCAGCTGACAACTCAGGGGGGAAAGAGTTTAATTATTTCATTCACACAGCTATGTATGTATGTTAAAACGCTGTAATATAAACCAATAGACCAAACCTTTTTTAATTTGTGATCATAAATGTCTTAGTTAACTCTTTCCGCTTCATTTGAATACCTATGTTATGGGTCTACAGCCATTACAAATGTTTTACTCTGTGCGGGGATCGACATTGGACGTCAGAATTTGACGTGTGAAAGGGTTATATAAGGATTATAAAGATCTATGTCATTATAATTATGACTAGTTAACCCTTAAAGCGCAGAATTAATTTGTATGAAAACATCGCAACCAAAGGTTTTTTTTCAATTTTAAATCATCATAAATGTCTTAGTTAGCTCTTTCTGATTCATTTGAATACCTATGTTATGGGTCTACGGCCAATAGAAATATGTTTACACTTACAATGCGGGGATCGACTTAAGTCGTCAGTTTTAAAGTCAAACCCCGCTCTGTAAGGGTTAACCCATTACTAACGTGAATACTGTATTATGATGATTAAAACTGCCCCTTAGGATGAGAATTTTCAATTTTGTCAATTTTGAAAGTTTAATTTATATGAAGCTATATAACCTACTTATCTTAAATAAAATCTTAAACAATGGTGAGGCACTGGAAAAGACGAAACAATCTCTATTTCCAAGACATATACTGTCATGTAAACAAGTTCGTTTACAGCACACCACAATATAGACGGAAAATACTGACCATCTCAGACGGCATGTTCAAAGTAACCACATAGTTGCATCAATAGCTGCTGCCCTTAATTGCTGTGGGAACGGGCTGATCAAGGGGGTCCCCCCACATCACCGAATGTCTGCTCAACGCTGGGCCGACGGCATCAACATGTGGCCCAATGCTGTAAGAACATTCAAACGTCCTTTAGCAGGTGTTTAGATATACACAAAGTTTGTTTGGGTTACAGTCAGATTCATAAAAGTCTGAATAATTTTTTTTTTTTTAAATTCTGTAAAAATTAAAATCATGATCTGTGGGATACACTACTTCATTACAAAATAAAAAACGAAAATTGATGTCATCCCAAGGAGCTGCTTTAATGTTATTTGTAGGACTTGGATGCAAAGCTTCGACAAGTCAGTGAAGATAAGACCAAATTCCGTCTTCTAGCAGACAAGTCTAGTTGTGAGCTTACAGAAAAAAGAAGGCAGTTTGACTTACTTCAACAGGTAAAATTACATAATCAGTTAATTTTTTTGTGCTTCGATTGGATTGTTTTGCTTTTGTTTGATAGTAATATGATCGGAGCCCAGCAAACACAAGACATTGAGCTACAAGACATTGTTGGTCCACCAACTAGGATGCTTCCCAGCATTGACCCAACCTTAGTCAATGATGGTCACACCACCCTTATATGGTGTCAGTCATTACACTTTTAATATGTAGACTTGCACTTTAACCCTTGTGTTGCTCAATTGTTTTTTATTCATTCAAAACTGGGATTGCTAGCGCAATTTCCAGCTTCAATTGACAAAAAATATTTCTAATTATGAAAAATAGACTCCTCCGCAGAATAAAATTATTTTTTCTACTGTCAACATCTACTATGAACTATTTTCAGTAATATTTCTTGTGGATTCGACCATGCAGGAAAACATGTATAGTTATACAGCTCCAGCAGCAAAAGGGTTATAAGACTATAAGATTCTACCCCTTAAAATAACCCTTTAACTACAGATCCAACTATATTGGGAGTTTTTCATTTTTTTATAAGCACATTGAATATCTGTTTTCAAACATGTTGAAGATTAAACTTGACATCAATAAACAAGATTTCAAAATAGTTGACCTCCATTTTGTCAAATCTGAATAATTTTCACTCACTTGTTGTGAATCGCGTCAGCGAGACACAACTTCAAGTGGGTGAAAATTACAATTGAATGACTTGGCGTTTGTAGAGTTGAACAAATTGTTCAAAGACGTGTAGTTGTGTTTCAGAACCTCAATCCTCATCTACATGTAGCCGTTGCCTTCAACTATTTCCTTGATGATTGTCTATAAACAGATTATTTCACCTTCATAACGATTTTTTTGTGATAGTTTATCAATATATGTTTCTCTCAGAAATTTGATCAGCTGCAAGATGTGTGTAAAGAGTTAGAGCAGCAGGTGGATGATTATGAAGCTATTATTAAGAAGTATGATACTAGAGAAGGCTGTTGGAAAAAAGACAGGTAAGTGGTTTTGACATATTAACCTGCAAGTTTTGAGAAGACCACACAAACAGGCAAGATATTTTCTGGAGACTACTTTTTAAAGATGTTTTCGTTATAGAACATCTCTCAATAGAAAATATTTAGCCTCCTTGTTTATGGTCATGTTACAACTTTTTTGTTATTGACTACAATTGTTGCTGTTTTGTGATTTGTTACATTTGCTCTATAGTTAGTAAGATTAAGTTACACTAAGCGTTATTCCTTGATTTTGATACAACTCTTTCTGATACCATGTGCTTTCAAGATATACAAAACATGGAAGGCTGTGTTTACTGCTATGATCAATTGTCTCACTCACGATAACTATAAGTATGTTTTAAATGATTCTGACAAAAGCAATAAAATAAAGAAAGTATGTCTACAAAGGGAGATATTCCTCTCTTTACGATTAAGTAAATGATTAAATCCCCTTTTCCTGACTTTGGCATAACACTTCCTATTATTTTAAGTAATATAATTGAAGGTAACCTTTTATGAACTTGTGTTTTATGTAACTGTCATCACATTTGCAAAATAAATCACACGGTAAGTAAATTTTGAAATCTCAATCCTAGATTTTCTTGGTTTGAAAATGGCACCCGAACATTTCTTTTTTCTAAATGAACTGAATTTAAAAACACAAATTTTAGATCATTCCTAGGATATCAATATGTTGAATAAATGTGTGGTGTTTGTAGAGAAAATTTCCAAAAAGCTATCGAGGAACGAAAGAAAGAAAATAGATCTGCAGAGGATAATCTGAGATTAGAGAAATTGAATAGGTCTGTTAATTTTTTATTAACATTGGTGGCGGAATGACAAATCTTTTGGTGTCTGCATTTATTTAGCAGTATAAACATACTGGGTAAGGGTATGTTATTATATCTATTTTCTGCTGTTGAGAATATTAATATCTAACCCTCTCTGTTTTGATTTTGTTTCCTTTTCCATCCATCTGTAGCTGAGATAGCCACAGTAATTCACAGATTTGACTGCAAAAAAAGCATTAAGGATTTTATTTTCCAATGTCATAGTTGATCAAGCAATTTAAAATAAAGAATTTTGCAGTTCTGAACATTGGTTCATTTTTTTATGGAGCCAACTGAATAGCTATGTCTGCATAAAATCTGATTTTTTAAAATAAAATATACTGTAACTAGGTGAAAGGTATGAGAACCATCACTCAGGGTCAGCTACCATGTCCATTGTAGATGATGATGTTCATGGAAATACTTCGGAAAATAACACTCACATCATCATGAATAATGATTCTATTATAAAATAAACTGTGTACTCGTAACTAGTTTTGTATTGATCTGCAATGGCCTTACAGAGTTTGAACCTACTGTAATTGCTGGACTATACCACACACTGGTCTATACTGCGCAGAAGGTCAAAATAGGCCTTTCTCGTGCTTGAGCCTTACTCACCGTGCACCCTTCATAAACCGCGCACTTAAAAATATCGTCATGACACAGCAGTCGCCGATACCAATGGTGTGTCACAGGACCGAATGTCCAAAGGGTGTGACAGGTGGATGTATGTATTGATAGTAGGGTTCTAGCTAGCCCCAAATGACAGCGTAGGGGTGAAAGCGCATGATGCAGCCACAGACAGAGGCCGCTGGCCTAAAAAACTAAACTAAACAGGCCCCCTGAATTTTTGTTGGTATCTAGTTTCCCTTACCTGAGTTTCACTGCCTTTTACGGTACTTGCAGACACTGCAGAATTCTCTCTTTTTTTTGCTGGACGGTTTTGTTGAAGACCGAAAGTTGAGTACCAAATCATGGGATGGTTAATTATTCTGATTGACAATTTTAATTTCATTCCAAATTGCATGGAAAAAATAAACTCAAAATTATGTTTTATTAGTAGTCATTCAAGTAGTCTGGCATATTGGTAATATTTTCTTTTGGAAAAAAGAATTTTGTTTACAAACAAACTAGTAAGAAATTCCTTCAATTAATGCTAAAACCAGCTAGTTAATATAATATTGAGTTTAACCCTTACACTGCTTTGCCCAAAATAAACCAGGCGCAGCCTGCTGTGGGCGACTCAGTATTGTTTTTTTACTTTAGTATCAGCGTATCGGTTGGAAAGTTCAGGGTATCGGCCCGATACGCTGGAAAGGCCTGGCTGGAACCCTGTGTAGAGAAGGCTGGAACCGGCTCTCGATTTCTGATTCAAATCATGGAAAATTACACATTTTAATAGAGTTGTTATTCACAAACAAGTGGTCACTGAGACTCTATGCCCCCAATAAAATAATATTTCAAAACATGGATGCTAGCATTATCTTGTAAACATGCAAAAAGGGGCTTATATCACCCAAATTTTCTCAGTTGACAGTGTTTACATTTCCAACACATGAAGAAGACTGAGAGTCTGTGTCGCCATCTGGTGATCAGCAGTCTGTAACATGTGTTGAGATGTAAACCCTGTCAACTGAGACAATTTAGGTGGTTCGTTTCAAATATGTAATGCAAAGACACATTTCTAGTTCACCCTTAATTTTTTGACGTAATTGAAAATGGACCGTATTGCTATTTTTGTTACGGTAGTCATCAATTTGAATTAAATTGAATATTTTAAGAGTAGAAGATATAGTTAACAATAATAAATCGTTGAACACAAACACATATTCAGATCAAGTAATCTAAGTAAGTTTAATGTCATAATATATTACAGTTCTAAACACTTTTAATGCATGAACATAAGCTTGGTTATGTAGACATTTGTTCAATAATCAGAAGTGATTTTTGACATTGTAATTCAGTAATTACAGGAATACACAGCTTATATGTAGCATTGGTAATATTGATGACATCGGAGTTTAATGGCCTGAGCTTATCTAGTATGTTTTAGGTGTGTTATTGCTTATTTTACAAGGGAACTTTGACATGCTCAGATAACACAAATCATATATTCTGTATTTGTTTTAAGGCAACAAGCAGAAACCAAGCAGCGTGAAGTGAGCAGAATAATGGACAATGCTCAGGATGCTTTTCTCTCCGAGACTACACGCCTCAGACATCAACTTGGTGAACGGAAAATGAGAATGGAAACTTTGAATTCCCAGGTTAATTACTTTTCTCCTATTCATTTGTTGTTTATCACTGTAGAAAATAATTGAGTCCCCCCACAGCAAGGGGGGAGGGGGTGACTTTACATTTTCGCTTTGCAAAAATTGTTTGCATGATTGGAGGTGAATATGATCAAAGAGCGGTCTACAAACACTATATTGTAGTTGGCAATGGTCCTGACAGTATACTTGATATTAGCAAATACAATTTTTGTTTGCACATACTCGGCTCGTGTGGTGATCATACTTTTTCTAGGTGTTTGATGGGTTAGGATGGAAAATAGGCATGTATGATGACTATGCTTTTCAGCAGGTACTGTAGTTAAGATTTTAAATAGAACACAGAATTATAAGTTAACCCGTTTGTGACGAGCCCCGGAGATCTCCGTGATTTAGGGAGACTATTCAGATACGAGGCCCGGAGATCTCCGGGTTTGATTGCATGAGATAACTATGACGTCATAAAATAATCTCGTTCCAGAAACAGGGCAGTAGCATAATAATCTCGTGTTCAACGGGTTAAGTGAGTAAACATCAACATTGGTGCTGACGAAGTGCAGTATGCCCTCTGCACCTTGAAACAAGGTACAAGGTTCCCACTAATTACGGTAGTTTTAATTATTATTATTTTTTTATATTTTACCTTCTAATAAACGTCATCTCACCAATAGTTTTACATATTATATTTCAGCTGAATGAGATTGAAAGTAAGCACTCTGTTCTGAAAGTAGACAATCGTACATTGATGCGTAGACTTCAAGCAATGGAGGAAGAAAATGTTAAGCTGAAAGAAGAGGTCAGTAAAAGACAAGTTTTCAAGTACAGTTGAATTAGAAACTTATAATTTCATCTGGTTAAAATTGTTTGGCTACCCAAACTACCCAAATTGATTCAAAGTCAGTTATGTACATGTAAGCAAATTACAAATTATTTATGTATGATAGATGTATACTTATATTTGTGAATAGGATGATTTGTGAACAAATGTGTACAGGTCTCACAGCAGCTGACTCAAACATTGGAACTAAAAGGCAGCTGTTTGAAACAAAGCCGTCAGCTGGAGGAGGCAGCAGAACGGCATGAACTGTTGATGTACCAAAAAACTGATCTGGAAAACCAAGTAGAAGTTATTCAGGTATGTAAGCGCATCCCCCACAAACACAAGTCATCAACACAATTTTGAAACAATGTTTGTCCACGGTCTGTGACACTGGCCCAACACTGACCCATTGTTTATGAGAAGAGAAAAAAAGGGGTTTTAGTTCTTTATTACAAAATACTCAATTACCCATTAAAAGCTGCTCTGATATTATAGTTATTTTTGTAACCATCACTATAACTGAATGTTGTATTACCATCTCTACAATTATGCTATGAACCATTAATTAGGTTATTGTTTGGTTTTTTGGTAAATCTGGATGCATTGAAATAATTTATACCTTTGTATGTTTTGCATGTCTTACTACTTTTTCAGATAAATAACAAACATGAGATTTACCAGCTGGAGAGCACCATAGGTCAGCAAACAAAGCTAATATCTTATCTGCAGGAGCGCATTGAAAATCCTCCCAAGAAAAAGAAAGGGGTGTGTATAAGTGTGTTGTTTTAATATCGATTCAGCAACACAGTTATTTTTATTAGCTAATCTGGCTAAGCTAAGCTAAGCTTATGCAATCATGTTGCGTCTGTCGTCCGTAGTCTGTCTGTCGTCTGTCCGCAATTCACAAGAAATGCTTCTCCTCCATCAATTCTTATCCGATTTTTAATTTTGTTTGGTTTATTTGAAAGAGCTCATGCCTGTGCATAAAACATCCTCACGGATTTCAGAAATTTTAATCTATAGTTAACTTATGCCCTAATTAAGGATGAGCTTCTGTGTCATTGACACTCTGGTTAAATAAATGTTTTTAAAAACGTTAGTTGTACAGTTTGATAAAAAAAATGTTTCTTTTGTAGTTTTTTGGGAAACGACAAGATAATGGTTCAAGTATTCAGTTCCGTGAGATGCAACACTCGCTGGAGAGTGAAAGAGAGAAGAACTGCTCTCTTAAGTTACAAATTACAAAACTAAGAGATGAACTTTATCAAGCTAAAACAGAAAGTAAGTAAAGATATATTATTGCTCCAAAGATTTTCAGTATTTTTATCAAACCTATTATCTGCAGCCTTTGTAGTGCCAAGTACAAATGACTCCCTTGGTGTTCTGTATGATTTGGGGTGATTATCATCTGCTAAAATTTGGTAATGTAAATATGAAAAATTATATATAAGTATTATATTAACATTTATATTAACAATATGATCAAGTTTAATTTAATTATTGTAGCTGTTCGTCTGAAATGCAGAAGTGAGAACAATTTGTATGATCGGACTACGTCTGGTAACTCTCGCACTTTTGCCAGCGCTGGACCTCGCCAAGCTTTGTCAGCTCTGGCACTTTCACCATCTGCTCAACCCAGTCCCGGCTCTACAGCTTTCTCTTCTGGCTCATCTTTACCTGATGTAGAAACAGAGACAATGCAGAGAACCCCTTCATGCCGACCAAAGAAGGAGCGTATGCATCACAATATACCTCATCGCTTTGTGACAGGTTTAAACAGCAGAGCCACCAAATGCTCTGTTTGTCTGGGCTCCGTCCATTTTGTCAAACAAGCTGCCAAATGTCAAGGTGAGTGAGAGACGCGGAGAAGATGGCTATTGATTGATAACCAGGTGTGCTACAATGAGACAACATTCAAGTTAGCCATTTAAGCTCTAAATTAAATAATATAAATCTTCAAATCTTCACCCACTTGAACTTGTCTCGCTGCTTTTGGAAATTAGTCATTTGTCTAATTTGAGAACAAGCATTTGCAAATCTTGATGTTTAAACACTTATTTCATTCCTATTAACAGGATTTAGTCGGCTAATAGAACATATTGGAACCGACTATAGTTGAGTTGGCGCTTTAAGGGTTAACATGGACGTGTTTATTATTGAATCCTATATCATTGAAGGATTTCATATAAAATGACAAATATTTCAGTGATCTATGTTTCATGTATATTGCTATATTTGCCAGTGTTATTCAAATTGTACTAATTTGAATAATTTTGACCTACTTGAAGTTGTGGGTTAAAAATTTAAATTCCAATCTAGTGCTTTAGGGGTTATTTAAATTTGTGCTTATTTTATTTATTTATGTTTACTGAAGATCGTCTGTATGTTTTTAATACAGAATGCCAGATTGTGTGCCACCCGAAGTGTGCTTCATCTCTGCCAGCTACATGTGGACTGCCAACAGAATATGCCCGACATTTCACAGACACCATGGCAAAGGCACAGGCTAATGACAAAAATGTGTCTGTCGCCAACCTTAAACTGCAGCACGAAGGATGGATGCAAACCCCAAAGTATAATCATAATACCATTGAATAATCAACTAGCTCAAATATGATAAAAATGAAATGAAAATGAAATGAATCGGGCTTTAGGCCACCTTTGTGCACATATAGGCTAAACTGGGCCAGGAGAACCTCCTGAGGATGGTGAGATGATTGAGATGACACTGTCCTCCAGACACAGAATTCGAAATTCGAGCCCTGGCGGTCTGAGGCCGAGCACGCTACCTCTAGGTCACGGAGGCTCCCCACAATACTAACTTTCACACGTGGATGGGGAAGAAACAATTTTGTTTCTTTCAAACCGCCGAGACCGGGAACCGAACCCCGGACTCTGGCGTGAAAGGCAGCGGTGCTAACCACTACCCTAGGGCCCCCGCCCCTCAAATATGATACAAAATGGGAAAAAAGAAAATGTCTATTTTAATATGAAATGCACTTAAATATGATAACATTTTCTGCTTACTTCTATGGGTTTATGAATAGAATTATATCAGATTTTCACTATACCATTCATTTATTCTACCAGTATTTGGATCTTATAGTACAATAACACAACTGATCTTTATGTTTATTTGATATATTTTTAGGAGTGGAAAACAGGTTTGGGAGAAAAGATGGGTTGTGTTACGTGACAACAAGTTATATTTATACCTCTCTGAGGCAGCTAATACGCCTGCCGTGGATGAATTTGACCTGTGTCCTACTAATGGTGAAGTGGCTGTGCACAGTGCTGTCAATGCTGGAGAACTCAGTGGTATTGCCACTACTGACTTGCCATATATTCTGCAAATATCATTTGAACCAAGTACCACATGTTGGCCCGGAAGGTAATGTATCTATAGTACCCCTCGGGCCTTTAACCGCCAAATTATTCAATCTGAATTTTACCCACTTGAAGTTGTGTCTCGCTGACGCGATCCACAACTTCAAGTGAGTGAAAATTATTCAGATTTGACAAAATGGAGGTCAACTGTTTTCAAATTTTATCTTTAACATGTTTAAAAGTGGTACTTAATGTGCTAATAAAAAATGAAAACCCGAATGTATGCGGCACTGGCGGTTAAAGGGTTTATCGTTACCATTTTTATACGTCAGAATATGACATATACAGTGCAAAGACGGTCCCCGCGCTGAAAGGGTTGAGAAATATTGACTTACTAAACCTGAAAAGCAGGCTGTCAATCAATTCTATTTGGAGCGTGAATATTTCTGTAATATTAACCATAACATTTTTCATCTTTGATCTATTTTTGTTGAATATTTGTAGCTTTGATTGCTGATGTAATTTTCAGCTCCTGAAGGATCTTATAAGAACTTACAACTAACACAGTAACAATCACGGTCAGATTGTTTTTGCTGACATTATGCTTTTTAAACAGCATTCTTCAATGTTAAATCAATGTTTTGTATCCTTGTGACGACTATCTGTTACATTCATGAAATATTACTAATTGTTATTGCAAGGCTATGCGCAGTAAAACACTCAGAAACCATTTAAGGCCTCCCCTACAGAAAATATCGGGGAATGGTTTCTAAACTAATGTGCTGCATAACTTTAGCTTGTCGGCAATATCAAGCCAATTGTTTTCAAATTGAACAAATAAACACTGTATTTGCTCACTTGGTTGGCTGCAGTGTTCACACAATTGTAAGTTTTCACTAAATGTCTATATTTGATGGATTAGTGTCCTTCATGTTGCAGGAATCTGTACTTGATGACCCTTTCTTTTGCTGACAAGCAGAAATGGGTGGCCATGCTGGAGGCCATTGTGAACCACAGTGGTAAAGAGCAGCGTCTGCGTGATATGGTGAGTTAGCACTTTAATTATATTACATGTATTGTGGTTAACTTATTAAAAATTAACACAACTTTGCTGATTTTAATCTCTCTTTTTTTGTAGAAACTTCTAGGTAATACTATCCTGAGTCTTGTGGGAAAAGAACGTCTTGAAATCAACTGCACCCTACCTTTACAACAGCAGGTATGTCATTTTGTTTGTAGCTGATTCACCACCGAGCCTAGCTCAAAATCACATTCATTGGATACACAGTATGTGTCTGAGTGTAACTATTAACAAAGGTGACTCGAGGTCATTAACTGGATTTCAATTGCAATAGGTCACCATTTACCAAAAAATAAAAGGCTGGAAATTGGGCATGAAGCTAATTTGGGAGTACGTAACAAGCTTCTGGGACCTTGATCCTAAAAATAGATCAAGGTCACTCTTCCTCTAATATGACATGTTTTTTCCAAGATGCATTTGTATGCCAAATATGAACACTGACTAGGTGAAACAGTTTAATGGTTTACATCTATCATATATCAAAAGTATTTTAAAAGTAATATCCTGTGATCCAGATATTGATCCAAGGTCAACTGGAGGCACTGTCTTAGCTAGGATTAGACAACTGCCCGTCTTTTTCCCCAATTTTTGCATAACTGCCCGTGCATTTCCTCCTTTATAGTGTAATTTGGACAATTTTTGCCTTTATACCCATCGAAATGACGGGTGCACGGGTCGCTGGCTAACAGAGTGGGTCAATCCGAAAAAATCTCAGTCATCAGTAAGGCCACTGTGTTTAATTTATCTGTTTTAGATCAGAAAAAATCCAAAATCTAATGAGGGAGGGCGGTAAAAAAACATTGAACCTATTTTTGGTAAAGTTAATGACGAAATAAAAAAAACATTTGACAAATTTCTAGAAAAGTTAATAGGGCAACAAAATAAAAAAAAATTGATCTATTTGAAAAAAAATTAGGGCGACGAAAAGACAAGAAAAAAAACATAGCTGGAAAAATGTTTTTTTATCTCCTGAAATTAACTTGCTTTTTCGGAATGTTTTTTTTATCTCTAGAAATTAACTGTTTTTTTTTCGGAAATCTGCAACAATCCAATGCGCACGCTGGGCAGAAAAAAAACATGTTTTTTTTGGTAATGCGCTGCCTAAATCTAATGTGCGCGCTCATCTAAAACAGAGAAAAAAAACATAGTGGCCTAATGGGGGAGTGGTATATGAAGCAGCGTTGGCATAACATTTCCTTGTTCCGGGAGCCATAACTTGATAATTGTTTAAACAAATTGGCCATGTATCCTAATGAAATTTGCTCCCCATTTTGGAAGTAATTCAGACAAATTTGGTTTAGGTTGACTTGATCAGATTTTACGTATTTAATTTCACATTTGGGCGGGATGACATTCTCATGTCAGCCACTTCTTAACACTTGACTTTCAAGTACAGCTATTGTGGAGTCTGCTCTTGTTTTTAATAGTGTGAGCTCTTTTCATGGTGACAACATTTTTTAATGCATTATGTTTTTAATCATTTCATCTTCATACTTGGAATGGAATACAGATTACAGATAAATGACCCTGAGCTATATATAGTGTCAAGCTCAAAGTTTTACTACTTGAAATTGCGTTAGGAATTACATTTTTAAAAGAATGAAAAATAGAAACAAGCAATTCAGCAGTGTAAGTGTTGAACCAGAATTTTTAAGTTTCACACCTAAATTCATTTGATTCAGCTACAATGTTTCAGATGTGACATGCTACTGGTTTGCCAATCATAATTATTTTGAAATTATGCTGAATAGATACATGTATCTGGTATTTATTATGTTTGCTGAACACAACGTTTATTTTTGTTTGATATAGATGGTTTTGTTCGGATCAGATGAAGGTCTTTATGCTATGGACATTTCTAGTGGTAGAGCTAAACCGGTAGTTAAAACTGAAGGTGTTGGCAGTATTCACATGATGGCATCGTTAGGCGGCATCGACACCATTGCTATGATCACTGGTATGTTTATTATATTATATATTACAGTGCAGTTTCAATTATTTGATACAGCTATGCTATCTATTTCATTTTATTCAAACTTATTTTAGAGTATTAATGACCGCAATTGTGTTAGTAGGATGCACAATGAAATTGTATTTAATTTTTGTCATGTGCTATAAAGTGTGATTCAATTATTTTTTACATCGTTTTTCATTATTTATCTATTTAAAATATGAAAAAAACAGATTATGTATATAATTGTTATTATTGGTGACACTGTTTGTATAGGTCGTGACAGGAGTCTGGTGTTAGTTGAATCTCGCTTATTGTTACGTGGTATTGTGAATCGAAGCCAGAGTTCATTACGTGATACACTACACATATCACCTCGTCCAGTAGAAGGTGTAGATTCTGTGACAACGTTTGCCTGGGGTCAGGCTACTGATGGAGTATATTTGTGTGTGGCCACAGCGGAGAAAGTTCTCTTACTCAGATACAGCATCAGTCAACAAGCTTTCCATCTCAAAAAGGTTTGCTTGTTATTCATTTGATTTTTTTATATTACGACCATGCCACTTCAGTCTTAATTATGTTAAAAGATTTATTAGTGTAATATTTTCGAAAAATCTTTTATCTTTCAAGGTTTTATACAAAATACATGTTTTTCATAAAATTACTTTTATAGTGAAAATGCAGGATCCTAGGGAGCAGCTTAAAAATAGCAGGTTCATGCTGAAATTTTGAAGATTGAATAATGCCCTATTTTATCTCACTAAATATATGTCAACTTCAACGGACAAGAGAGTAAAAATATGAATCCATCTTTATGGAATATTGTTGATCAGACCTAATTGTGATACATTTTTATTACCAGGAGATAATGTGTCCACAACCTTGTAGCTGTATGTTGTTTACCGGACGCTCAATCATTCTGGGAACAGATCGTTTTTACAGACTGGACATTCACACACATGTTATGTCAGGTTAGAAAAAATACTCAATTCCAGGGTTTGGTCTTGCTAAATTGTTTGTTTTTATTTTTCGTACATTTGAAGCTAGAATTGCTAACACAATTTCAAGCTTCAATTGAATGAAATATATTTCTATATATGAAAAATAGACATTGTCCAAATTAAATTAATCATTATTTAATTAACCCTCATGCTGCCAAATTGTTTGGGACTATTTTTCATTCATTTGAAGCTGGAATTGCTAACGCAATTTCCAGTTCCAAATGATGAAAAATAATTATATTTATGCAAAAATGTATGTCTTAAAAATGTAATTATTAGATTAACTAAGTATATACCACAAAGCATCGTAGCAACTTGAGTTGAATTTATTTGGTCTGAAATTTGGTTCCGGCAGCATAAGGGCTAATGGAGTACTGTACCTACCATCAAATATTTCATCCATTCGAGTATAATTTCTTTGCATTTAAACTTGCTTGAAACTGCATATATATGCTGCCCCCCTCCCTCCCCCTCCTCCCAGCAACACAGGGGTTAATCAGATGTTGT
This sequence comes from Flabesymbios commensalis, assembly GCA_964017125.1. Lineage (NCBI taxonomy): Eukaryota > Metazoa > Annelida > Polychaeta > Terebellida > Flabelligeridae > Flabesymbios > Flabesymbios commensalis. Next base: position 53,389,810 of record OZ024903.1, read on the forward strand.
TACTTGTAGATTTTCTGGACAGATCAGATAGCGCTCTGGCTTATGCTGCATTTGGTGCTGCACATTATGAGAGCTTCCCTATATCTGCTCTGCTGGTGTCCGCTGAAAACCAACCTGAGGAATTTCTTCTCTGCTTCAATGGTTAGTGTTCCTATCACATCAGTATTATAAGTTATTTAAAAGAAGGCGACCATTAGAATTAATATGACGTTCCAAATAAGCATAATAATATTGATTTTGTACTCATTGGCAAAGGGACATAGTATACAACAGGAGCAAAGTGCTTGTCATATTAATTGTCTAGACAAAAATTTACTATGTCCGTTTTGTATTGTACACATACACTGTATGTAGGACACATTTTACATTTTCAGAGTTTGGTGTTTTTGTCGACTGTTTCGGCCACAAAACAAGACAACAAGATATGAAATGGAGTGGACTTCCGCTCAACTTTGGTTAGTTTATTTGTTTAATTATTTTTCACAACAATGTATATTTTCTGGAATTTGGCAGTGTCTTTCATGACTATTAAGAAATATTTAGTTTACTAGTTGCCTGTATGTGTTTCCAGCTTACCAATGTCCTTATCTGTACATCGTACATTTCAATACGCTAGAGGTTGTTGAAATCATGTCTTCCAACTGTGAATCTCCGTGAGTGTTATCCTTCTCATTTTCTCTTAGCAATTGTAAATTCTGATGTATTTTATAGAAACTTAACTTCTGAGTTTTAAAATAACCAGTTATATAGATTTAAAATATTACACAGTGATTCTTCAACAGAACAACTGGGGTGATTTTGGAGCTATTTTGTGAGAAATAAAATCATTACAATTTTTCTATAGCAGTATACATAACAGCAGTTGATAATGTGCTTCAGTATCTATTTCCTGAATTCTTTATTCTGTTCTATTTTCCAATTAGGCAAGGATCCAAAACCTTCCTGAACATACCAAGTCCAAGATATCTTGGTCCTGCTTTAACACCAGGAGCGGTGTATATCGGATCTTCACATGAGAATAAAGCGGAAACTATCTGCTTCAAAGGAAATAGTCATACTACTCCTAATGAACGATGTGATATGGATAAGGAGAATATGGTGCCAGCGGTATCTCACAAGAATATATCACACCAGTAAGATATCACATTATCTCTTGACTAACTGCATTAACCTCTTCCACCACCAAATACCATTTGTAAGGGATGTGATTTTTTTGTTTTTAAAGCCCATGCCCCCAGCTGGTTATTTTCAGTTTTTTTTACTTACACCCCACTACAGCATTCACCTTACAAACATTGACTTTGGTGGTGATAGGCTTAATGTGACAGCACTACTGACAATATTGTTATTAACCCTTACAGCACCGGTATCGACTTAAGTTAATAATACATGTGTACATGCCACCCATGGGATCAACTATAGTGACTATTCATTGTCTGTATTGCTGCTGCCGAAAATGTCTACTATAGTCATTTTTGGGCCGTAGCACCCCTCGTCAAGGCTATATTCCACATGATACACCGCCGTTATTTGTTTTCTAAAATAATCTTATCAACTTCTGCTTCCTCATACTTCACATACCACTGGGGAATGTTTTTGGTGGCATTTTGATCCCCATATCATCAACCCTCTAATTACTACGGCCACTAATGAAGAAATGTTTGTCTTTTACACTGATGTCATTATATAATGCAACTTGTTTTTACCCCATGGGCCAAAAGGGGTATTGTCGTTCCCTTTGTGCACCACCGCCAGCTTTGGCTGCTACACCAACATGGTCCAACAGCTTGAATTCATAATTTATACAAACATTCAAACCCTCAAGCAATTTTTTTTACCCAAGGTCAAATATTATAAAAAAATTGTTAACATGATAACTTGAAAAATAGTTATTGGATTTTTTATGTGAAGTTACCCATGAGTATGGAGATGACCTGATTAAATTTTCAGCTTTCCATCAATGATCAAAATGGCCGCCACCTGGCGACTCAATTTTTTTTTCCAAACCTAATTTTTTTTCAGAATTATCTTGATACATTACCTGGTTGATATATATGGGTTTTGTGGTCTGCCAGTCTATTGACATTGTCCGTTTTTATGTGCGACCGAAAACGAGGCTATGAAGGCCATCTTAAATTTTTAATTTAAAAAATCCTTGCTAACCTGATAACATGAAAAATAATTATTGGATCTACAATTTTTTATGTGATGTTACCAATGAATATGGAGATGACCTGAGTAGATTTTCAGCTGGACATTTTGAGTCACTGCATCAGCCGAGGGGTGTTTGAGTGCTTGTACTATATTTTTATTATTGAACAAGTAATATATTTAGCACTATGTCTTTCTGTATCAATCTTTAGGTTTGCTGACGGACAGTAGTCTATGAAGGCAAGTATGCAATGCAATTCATGTTTTAAAGTAATGGAAATGTTTTTTTTGTTCTTTCAGAAAAGAAGAACCATCTGTAAAAACTTACACCATCAATCGTGAAACAGGGTTTGTAAGCCCAGAGAAATCTTCCACTCACATTCGTACAATGTCTAGCTCTCCTCAGCGAAGAAAAGCAAGACACGAGTACGACACCTCAGATACTGATAGTATGATGAGCACACCCTCGTGTAGTAAACCTGATTACAATAGACTAGCATATACAGAACCACCAAAACGGAGAACAAGAAAACCACATAAAAACAGTGATTCCAGCTTGTGATTCTCATGCATCACCTTACATTCATCATGCATAGACCTACAAGATTAAACAATTGTTACATATTATTGATCACTTATGCCATTGTTGATTCATAAACAAAACAATTATATAATCTACAACTTGATTTAACCTAATATAGTAACTTCACAGCAGTGTTGCTTGCGAATCATGGAAAACGTTAATATTTTATTTGTGCAGTAGAAATCAATAATAAAAGATTTTATGTAATTTTCGCGATTTAGAAATTAGATAAGTCGTATTAATGTGGAAGGTAAAATTATATCTCATGTAGTTTTATAGGCCATACTTTTTAAATAGGCATATATGTTTATCATTTCAGTGTATTATTATTAACCAGTATCTTGCTAGGCCCCTATATTTACATTTTCAAGCAATACCAAGTTTTAAAACAATGACACTTAAATCGAAAAAAATAATTAATTAAAAAAAATTAATTTACATTAATGTAATATAATAATTGTTTTTTCGTCATTTAAAGCTTGAATGATAAATGCTGACCGCCAACTCAGCAGGACAAGGGTTAAGCAGCATTGCTAGTTAGGAAGCATTGACAATTTGCTCTGCTATATCATATATTGTAATATATTACTTTGAAATAGTTATATTGGTATTCAATAATCTCTATGATTTAAATATTTGTATTTGAAAAGTAAATTATGGAATGGGTTTTTCACTTTAAATAGCTGCAGGAGTCGGGCATGGCAGGCAAAATGTAGCCGATATAGTGCTCGAATTAGTCATGCATGTTGCTACTAACCAGTTCTTAGATCAATAAATTGATTGTAAAATTTCAAAATGTCCGATTTATCAGGCTTTACTGCTGTAGTATCTGTGAGCAATCTGCGAGTCTGTCCTGACGTAATCTTCGTGCATAATCAAGCCATTCGTGGCATATTGTAATACCATATGGTCTAATCACAGTAAGCCTCCACATTGCAACTTCAAGCTCGTCAGTTGATTAGAATATTCTGGCTGATTTCTACTAATGTGCAGACGTGTTAGTATAGACGTTGTGAAATATAAACAAGATCATTTTGAACATTTTTTTTCTTTTCAAGATGGATGGTAAATCATTACATTATTACAGTACATATTTCTATGACAAACAGTCTTTATCCAGTCATTTCCAAACTGCTGCATACTATCTGCATTTATTAGTTCTCCTTATCAGTATAGTCATATTGACACAAATAGTAAGTCTTTGTAATTCTTTATGATTTATATATATAAATATATATAATTATCCATGTATGTATTATACACTGAAGTTTATCAATTGTTGTAATCAGTTGCTTAAGATTTTTTATCATAAACCCTGTAATTTATATCATCGGTTAAAATATGAATTGTACATACAGGTACATTTATTTGTAGCTTAACTAATTGAACATTATTTTTGTTAAGATAATCCTAGCAAACACAACACATTACCCCTGTGATGGTTTACTGTTGGTCTGCGACGCTGGCCCAACATTAAACCATCACATGGCCAACATGTTGTATTTGCTATGATGTCAGCTGCATGTCATCATTTATACATTGTTACAGAACATGACAGTGCTGTTTTGAATGCACATTTTTCACAAATCTGAACGTAGCATGTATATAAAGAAACGCTAAGCAGATGATAGTTGTCGTGTTATTTTTCTCACCACAGGGTACATTCTGGAGCGGGGGGTTATGGTTTAGCCTTGGATGTCTGGCCGCCTGTCTGTCCGCATTTTTGTTTCCGGAGCAGATCTCTAAAACCTATGGGGGGATTTTCCTCATATTGGAAACACACATCCTTCACGGGGTGTAGTACTTTTGGTGGTTGTGACCTTTGGCTTACATCTCTCGGCCGAAATAGCCTGATTTGTTTCAATATTTCTGATATCTGCTAAACTGTACTGGATAGCTAGACCATTACTGTGAAACAGAATGTGCGGTTTCAGATAGGAATATACTCTTGAAAAATGTCAACTTAATCAAATTTAAAATGGCAGGCTATCGCCCATAATTAATTTTAATATGCCTGTTATCTGACAAACCGTGTCAGATTGCTGGACTATTACTATGATACAAAATGTGATTTTTTAAAGGAGGGATATGCCCTGAAGAATTTCAACTCTATCAAATTCAAAATGGCCGACTATTGACACTTTATCTAGTGTGCCGGATATCTGTGCGTTTTCAGCAAGGGATATGACCTGGGAAATTTAAAGATGTTATTGAAAATATATCACGCAGGGGATTATGGTGGCCATCTGGCCTCGTGTTTATGTAAGAAAACGGCCGCAATTTTTGATGATGGGAGGGGTTGCATATGTTTAAGCTACACAACACTTTTGAAGCCCACATGTGTAAAACGAAACTGAACCTATTGAAGATTGAAGTTCCAGTCTACATGTTTATAAGTTCGACATCAGCACTTTCTATTCCTATAGATAGCTACAAGGACTAAAAGAGATTGCCAATAGTTAAATATAGTTAAATTGATAGGGAAGTGAGAACTGCTTCCCACTGGGTACAAAATTTCTGAAACTTAATTTAAAAATGAATATTACAGCAGAATTATTTTTTTCCCCTCTATTCAACGAAGTTGGGGGGGGGGGGGGCGTCAGGGGTTGTGGCGTCGCCCCGGATGTCCATTTGTACTTCCACTTTCTTGTTTCCAGAGCTAGTCTCAAAAACCCTTGGTGGATTTATTTCATATTGCACACACATCACTGAGGGGATGTAGATGAACGCCTACCTTTTGGGTTTAGGATCTTTGACCTATAACTTTCAGCCAAAATAGCTCAGATACTAACAATCTTATTTCCGGAGCATTTCTCGGAAACCCATAGGGGATTACTTTCATATTTTATTTTACCCATTTTTACCTACATCTCTGAGTAACGGAACCATTCACAGCCTATTTACCATTACAGCATATTTACAGCATATCTGTGAAACCTCTAAGGGATTCTTTTCATATTTTACACTGGCATCACCCATAGGGTGTAGGCCTAGCTTTGCCTTTTTGCGGGTTAGGGGGATTTCTCATATTTTCTCATTATTTATATATATTTCAAAGAAGAGCTATAGATAATTTGTTAATAAGATTATTTGCATTTACTGGTTGCAACATATTATGAAATACTTTCATCATTAAAAACGTATATCTCTTCTACTGATACATATTTTCTGTTCTGTAAAATATAAACCTGGTCTGCGAAATACATCAGCACGATACTATCCCAATGCCGGTTCAATGCTGGACCGCCGGTGCTAGACAACAATCATTGGACAGTGAATTGTAACAGTAATGGTCACGTGCATGGTCGTTCCAGTGATAGAACAGCCACCATGATACCTTGAGCCAATGCTGGTCCACGTCTGTAGCCAGTGCAACAATAAGGCTACCATAATGTGTATATAGCTAGTGCAGGGATATTCTCAAAAAAATGTTAAAAACAGTAACTAAAGCTGATAATGCGAGCAGTTACTACCTTTTATACAATCTTTACAGTTATTTATTAGGGTTGGCCGACAATACAAAACGCTGTGCTATCATTTCATCTTTATTCCCTGCCCTCTACAGCACCAATGTTGCTTTAATGTTGGTCGAACGAATCTGAGGATGCCACAACAACTACCCAACATTGGCTCACCTTCCCTATAGGTGGGTCTGCCGTAGGCCTACACGCGCAAAGTCCGTAATAACAGACTCTGTGTGCGATACAGAGTCTGTGATCATTGCCATTCGTAAAGCTGTGCCCCAAAAATCCGGTGCGCGGACGATCGATTGCGCAATGAATTACTGCGTCATTGTTTGATTAATTATGTTTATATCATTATAAAATGACAGAATCACATCTCATTAGAATAATGCCTTAACGTGGATACCTAAACCACTGTCTTTATAGGTGAATTTATAATCTAAATAGGGCTACCCTCAGATTTTTCATGAATTGTTTGGTCTCAGCGTACAGACAGACAGATTTTTTATTGACATAAAGAAAGTCATTACTGACTTACCCTGACCACCAGCATAGAAAACCACAGCTTTTGCTATGCTGTCCATCTCTGACGTTGAACCATGCAGTTCACGTCAGGCTCGGACTAACACGTGCATAATGTCCAATTCGCAACATCGCCAGCAGGGGCCATACGGGTGACTCCTCCACCCCGTCGCGGGAGAGGCCACATACCCAGATAACACGAAACATTGGCCAAATGCTGGCGTAATGTTCGGCCACCGTCTGCGACTTGGTCCAACATTGTTTTAGCATCTCCTGCTTAGTGAGTTAACCCTATGCCTCGATGGTGGGAGCTATGAAATCAGCCTCCGTCCTGGTTTTCACCTCTTCTGTCGTATTTTACTTTTGAAAAAAATAACATAGGATAACAATATTTGGTATGTGGTTTACATCCAAGCGGATAATGGACAGGTTGAAATATTTTAAATGTGAATTCAATATAGGTTTGTGAACTTTCATTTACTTTTTGTTTGTTTTTAGTTTGTATGTTTTGACATACACTTCGTTTCCAGAGCAGATCTCGAAAACTACTGTGTGGATTACAGTTATATTGCACATACATGATCTCTAAGGTCCCCCAGGTGTACCTTTTCAGGTTTAGGGACCTTTACCTTGATGTTGACCCAGAAATTTGGACTAATTTATATCTCCAGTATATACGATTAAAACATTTTGCGGAACATCATGAAATCCGCTCAAGATAGCAGGACCATTACTATAAAACAAAATGTAAGGTTTCTTGAGAGGATGCACTCTAACGTGATCAAATTCAAAATGGCCACATATCGGCCATTATTTACTGTCACATGGCCGATATTTAGTAAACCGTGTTAGGTAGCTAGACCATTACTATGAAACAAAAAAATGTGACGTTTCGGGAGAGGAAGCACCCTGAAAAATATAAATTCAATCAAATTCACAATGACCGACAATCAACCATTATTCACCTCAATAAGCCTGATATCGGCAAAGCCGTGCTAAATAGACCATTACTTTAGAAATAACCAGCACATTATTCCTTTACACTAATATATGTATATGTTAAAACTGATTTAAAAAACCCCAAGTGGTTAATGATGTAAATTATGTATTTATGAGAAGTGAATGTATAAGCACATATCATAATTAACGATTACACTATAAAACAAAAAGTGAGGTTTCAGGGAGAATGCAACCAGAAACAAATCGAGTTGATCAAATTCAAAATGGCCAATATATGCCCTATATTTGGTAAACCGTGGCCAGACCATTACTATAAAACAAAATGTGATGGTTTCAGCGGAGGATATTTTTGACGTGATCCAAATTATGATAATTAATTTCGATGGAGGTTTGCAGTCTCTGACTGACTGTCTAGTTCTTGATCTTACTCTTAGACTTAAGCACAACTGTCTTGCGTCTTGATTTTTGATGCAGCCTAGGACTTGATAAGACTACACAAAATCGCTTCAATTAAATTCGGGGAGGGACATATGTGACCCATCTGCGGGAAATGAGTCGCATGTCGGCTCCGGACAAGTTGAGAAAATGGGCAATATGCATGATAAGGGCTGATATTAGCAAATTTTGTTTTTTGTCAAATTTTAATGCTTCAATGCCTAGAATTATCATTTTAAGGCCAGAAATGGGTTTTACGCCCCAATAATAGTCAGAAATGACCTATCACATGATTGTGATTATCAGATTTTTTGGTAATTTGTTTTCAAAATGGCCGCTGGTGGCCATCTTGGATTTTACCCATTTTTAAAAAATGCTGAAAGTTAACTAAAGTCCACTCTCGGCAGATTCTGGAAGTAGACATCCTGGGCTATAAAAATCAATCGTTAAAAACTATACATAGGCCTACAAAATTCCCAGAGTTCGCCAAAAAAATCTGTTCGGCTGTAAGGAACTATTTTTCTATGCTATAAATAGCTTACAATAAAAATTTTGCCATGACTTTAAAGCCATTTTCTCAATTTTATTTTTTTAAATATTGACCCATTTGCGTCACTAAAATGATCACAAGTGTACTTCCATAGCAGCTCGCGTACACGAGACCAGCAGCCCACTAGGCAAGCAACAGAGCGTACACACAGATTATAGTCTATCAGCCTTGCTAGTAGGGCTAATAGCCAACTATTACACCTGCATAAACAACAATATCCCACTAGTAGCGCCCCTCAATTGATAATAATAATTATTAGAATATTGCTACTTTCTGCGGGTGTAAGATTTGGCTATCAGCCCTACTCTCAGGGCTGCTAGACTATATGTGTTGGTTGACAAATTTGGGACAAATACAACAGGGATAGCCCAGGATCGATCCTAAAACATATAAATTAATCAGGTACGGGTCCAGCCGTTTTTAAATGGCTGCCCATTTAAAAACGACCGTGCATTTTTAATCACTACTTCCGGCAAGTGCTTATAAACACCCGGGCATTTATAAACGGTCGGGCAATATGACTGGTTAACTGTACATTTTATTCCATAATATCAGGTATTCTCTTTTAACTATACCAGATTTGGTATAATGTATAAATTGACACAACACATACCTACTAAGTAATGAACTTGGAAAGCAGAATCTGTAAAATACGATGCTTCAATAGGTAAAAAATGCCGAAAATAGATTATCTGACCACTGACCCCACCTTTATAAAATGTCATTGCTAAAAAATGTATACGTTGCCGGTCACCATGAGGTGGTAGATATAGTGATGGTCAAACTGTATGCGTAATTTGCATTTTATATGTATCATCTTTTTCGTACACACGATTTATTGCACAAAACAGAGATACAATCCAGGAGCTCAGTCATTCATCTCATTACAAAAAATGACTAAAATGTAGATTATTATAGTTAACTAAACTGCTTCCTCATATTGCAAATTCATATGAAGTTATGCACCGTAATTCGTAGTTTTATGAGGCTGGTCCCTTTGCTATTCTGCCGTGAAAAGCCAAAAGGCAGTATCTTCTCACTTAACAAGTAGGCCTAAGCCGATACTGCCTTTTGGTATACAAGTGAACGAGGCTGACCGTTTATAAACGCCCGGGTGTTTATAAATACTCGCCGGAAGTGCGCTGCGAGTGCTTATAAACGCGCGATCGTTTTTAAACGGGCGGCCATTTAAAAACGGCTAGACCCGTACCTGTTCATGTATGCCACTTCCTTAGTTTCATCTACATTAATAAACAAATAGCTCGACCCACAGCCTAAAAGTCAGATACATCAACTGTCGTAAAATTGATGAGGAAAAGCGTAGTACAAGCCGCGAATTGCTGTCGCAATTCTCGACTTGTAGTGGATGAAGATGACTTGAAGTGGGTGGTGAGTGAAAAAAAATGTTATTATTAACACAGTTCCACGAAAATTTTCGTTCTAAAACCCCCAGGTTGAGGAAATTAAGTCATTCTTCTGAGATTCAAAATGATGCTTGACTGCGTCGTGAGGGTTTGAAAGGTTAACCTGTTTGTGGACCAGCCAGCGGTAATACGACGCAGTTTATCAGTTTATGTCATCAGAGTCTTCTCCAATTCTGCACGAACGAAAAAGTGGTCGTTTACATGGGATGAGTGAGTGATAATAAAACATCAACAACTAGATATGAACACATTTAATTTTATTCAATAAAATGAATATTGCACCGATGCGCTGTAGATACATAACACATCTTTGGCAATTGAATGCAAGATAACATGGTATAATGCATTGAGAGATAGATAAAAGCTTGATTGCTTTTTATGCGCGTCCCCACATATATAGATATTATTCCATTTACTATTTATTGTATAAATACATCTCTTTATCTGCTAATTCAAAACTTTATTTCGGGACATATGATACATTGAATTGAACTAAATCATATGTTTGCACAGATTGGCCTAGTTTGTCAATAGATGGGGCACATGTATGACCTTGCTCACAGCAGCCGGTCCTAATTCTGCCACATAGTAAAAAACAGGCGCCAATTGATAAAATCACCAAGACTCAAACATAACAAAACAAATAAACTTAAATAACACGTTTTACAGACTAGTGTCACAATGGACTGTTATGCCTTGGTTATCTCAATAAAAACATCTTTCCCACTTTAAATCGTATTTTTACGCAGCGGTATTAACTGATTTCAGTAGCATAAATAATGTTTTCTGGAAGTTTTTAACTTCAGTACTTTTCATTCGACTGGAATACAAAATAAAATCTGCCAATGACACAATATTAATAAAGACATTTGTTGAAGGTAACTGATATTATCTAAAGGAGGTGGTGACAGTAGATTTGTCACGGAAATCTAGCTAACAATTAATAACTTTCTTTGGCAGAGTACACTAAAGGGTGTTTCCTTATAAGTTAGATGTTATGAACACGATTAGGCATTGATAGCACAAAATATCACTTTGGTGGACAGAAGAGAGGCTTTGTGAAAATAAATGAAGATCAATTGACAGACTAGCGAGATGTAGATATTTATAGTTGGTCCTTTTCTTTGCTATGTGTTAACAACAATAAAAAATAGAAATGATAACAATTAAATGGGTGAATCACACCAACTAATTTGGTTCTGGTACTGCTTAATTGTAGCACTGCCAAACCAAGTTCACCTACAACAGCCAGTATCTGTACCATAATTCACTCATACAGCCAACTGACTTCATAATGACAATGAAAATGTTTGCACACATGCCGAATGAAAGTATTGCCTACAATGACTATTTCATGAGATAACTATCAGACGGAAACATCACGATACTACACAGCATTTAACATATCTTACCATGTGAAAATTGTATTTTTAAATAATATTAGAATAAGAATAAGGGTGTATATATGTACAGTTACCATAATTTAATCCTATATAACAGCATATGCAAAAATTGCCGTTAAAAAAGTGCGACATCAGTAATATATATATTTATATATTTATAATATATATATAGTTCGCACCAAGCATCACAATACACAATTACATAAGACGGTGAGACTTTGAGAATTAGAGATACAACAGCTTTAGATCTCAAACTTTGTTAGAAAACAAGTATGTATATATCCATTTCACAAAGAAAAACAGATATCAACAGCTGTAACGGAATATTACAGCTGTAGTGGAATATTGAGGAGAGGTAGAATCACAAGTCCTACCCCTCATCTTTTTATCGTTTTTAACAACTTGCCCACATCAATCTGTCACTGGTCATCCTGTGGGACTTGTTTACAACAAAAAGCGGCATTTAGTATTACATCTGAACTCAATAACATGCTTATCCAGACGTACGAATTCAGGTATTGTGCTAGAACTCCAACTCGCGTAAACACAACATTTGTATAACATTTATACAATGTTGGACCAACGTCGAAGACGTTGGGCCGACGTTGTATAAATGTATGAATAAATACAAATGTTTTGTGTTCACTTGGAACCCGCGTATAACACTGTGTCATATTTATCACTGTCTGAGATGGTTAGGGATCTTGATGATTTACCTTGATGAATAGTTCTGTTCACCAATTCCGCATTGAACGCTAGAGTTATATTGTCTCATAGCACTTTGTGGAAAGATAAGTCCATATGAAAAATCCCCTGACGTGGTGGCAACTTGTGCGTCTGTGATCTTATTGATAAAATGCTCCCAAGCTATCCTCGATTGGATTAAATATTATTCTACCGTCTGTTGCTGACAAACTGCTCACTTATAATCGCGTGTAGCGACCTATTACGTCATCGCTCGAAGTGTTTCAAAATAACAAGAGTTTATCTTAAAACTTTTATGAACATGTTCAGCTATGATCTGTAAAAATATACGACATATCAATGAAAGATGATGTACTTCATTATCTCTGAAATGATGTTTGTTGGTGTCATGTAATCTGATGAACCTTTAAAGAGCTGAATTATTTTGTTTAAACCATTGAGACCAAAGGGTTTTTTAATTTAAAATCATCATAAATGTCTTCATTAGCCCCTTCCGATGTATTTGAATAACTATGTTATGGATCTACGACCGTTAGAAATATTTTAATTATTTCAGTGCGGGGACCGTCTTTATACGTCAGAATCTGCCGTCAGACGGCAGATTCTGACGTATAAAGACGCTCCCCGCGCTGAAAGGGTTAATATATTGTATTCTGTTATCCATCTGATCTGGGGTTGGTGTTTATCACATGTGGTTTTGTTTTTGTAGTGTGATTAAGAGGTACCATTATCTTATGGACCAGGGTGACAATGTAGAAGCGCAGTACAAGACAATTTTTAAAAGTACAATTTTGTGTAACTACCATGTAAAACAATCACTCTGGAAAATAGAATATACTTCGATAGAACAACATCATACCTAAACCAACAAGTGTAACATGTTATATAGTATGAATAATAGAATTCAGTTATTCTTGAAGAAAAATATATAATTATAAATCAATTGATCATCTGGTACATAAAATTCATTAAGGAAGATTTTTTCTAGTGATACAATTGTTTGTAATGCCAGTTAATACATCCCTTCAACTTACCATCTTAACTAAGTCAACGTGAATATTATTTTCTAAACCATCTTTACCATACAGTAATGTATCTTCAAGAGCGAGAGAGAACATACGACAACAGTTTGTGCTCAAAATAACATATCAAATGACTGTTGGGTTAGATAACCTTTCGAATAGAAAAATATGTAAATTGATAGTAATTAAACAGGCGACATCTTGTTATTAATGTCGACTATTCAAAACCACTGTCCCTACTAAACTATTGTACTAAATACATAATAATGCTTGAATATTATAACAAATAAATTGTTGAAAAGAAATCATGTAAAAAAGTGTACGAGGAATTTGATTTTAAAATTAATAACATTTTTTTAGTGTGTATTAAAAATACATGCGAGTCTATAAGAACACGTATTTGGTTGATTAAAATCTTAAAATTTAGGTATGCATCAAAATTGGGCTAAATGAAAAACGAAAATATAGCACACTAGTTTAGTAGATATCTTATTCAGCACTAGTATTGTGACTAGACAACAATTTAACAGATCTAGGATAGATCAATATTCGGTATTTTTATTTGGCCGACTAGTAGTTTATTCAGTACGATTCTATTTTAAAAATACAATTATATAATTCGATTTTTAAAATAGAATATGACATACTTCATAAAATGTTCACTCTAATATGACAATTCAACTTAACTGCACCAGTATATTAGTGTATGTATCATTGCATGAATAAATAGTATTACTCTCTGATTTTGACGTTGTGTTATCCTGCTAACCAGCACTCCAGCAAACAGGCCCTCTACCCAATGTCTGTTCAATGCTGGTCCATCGTCTACGACGCTGACCCAACACTAATCCAGCATAGGGTCGCTGCTCGTGTTGCTGGGAAACATAACCTAGCGAACACGACACGTTAAACCAATGCCGATTTAATGTTGGGTCGACGTCGGAGACGTTCCCAGCAAACACGATACGTTAAACCAATGCCGATATAATGTTGGCCCGCCGTCTTCGACGTCGGCCCAACATTATATCGGCATTGGTTTAACGTATCGTGTCTGCTGGGAATGTATCCAGTAGGCGTACTGTATGCATTCAACCACCGGTAGCACTTCACTCTCACTCATTCAGGGGCAGCACTGAACCCTTCAATAATCGTCTTCATACTCTAGTTGTTCAGGGGGGATAAAATTAAAGCTCATTCTGTGACTAAACAAAAATACAAAGAAATAAATTAAACCACACCAATTTGATTTTTAGTTCATTGGTATCGTCGAAACAAAAGTGTACATTTTAAAACAAAAGTGGTCTCATTAGCGGTTGCTACACCTGTTTTTAACAAATAATAACATACTATAATAGGCCCCACTATAAATTATTTCTTTAGAATAAAAACGTGGGTACTTCGCGATTTTATCAGCTAAATTTATAACGGACATAATTTTTTCAAAAAGTTATATGCTAACTGGCTTTTCTGGACTAATTTCCGAAGAACTAAAGATTCTGTTTTCAAGATGATAAATAGAAATTCCCAGATATAAAGGAATTAAAAAAATTGTTCAAGTAACAACACAATTCGCCAGGTACATGTATTAAGAATAATACTAAAACAAGTAGAACAATCTACATGAGACATAATCAGACAACTGTTGTTAATAAATGACTTTAATTATGAGTTGGAGAGATCAGCTCCAACGTTTGATACTGATTCAAATGACATTTCTTCAATACTGATTATTAATGCATTTGTCATGAAATTCATTTGTCTTTCAATTCTATTGCAGCGAACAACATTTTCAAATCAGTTGAATCATTTGGTTGTAGATACATCAGTGTCATGAAAGCTATTATAGCTCTAAAAAATATGATGTACCCTAAGTTTATATAACAGTGTATTTTATCTAATGTAAGAATACATCTAAAGTTGATAATTATTATGCTAATTTACTCAAAGTATAATCACTTGTGTTTGAATGCTTTGTGGTGTATTTGTTTTAAACGCCCTAACAAATAAATGCTGATTATAACAAATGATTATATAATATATGTACACGTAGTACTTTAACATGGTGTGCACAGTATATTGATAGTAATACATATGGAATCAACTGCCATTGGCAAGAGAAACGTAGAATGGCTCAATAACTATTGGAAAAACCCATAACATTAATCAGACCTATAATGTTGGTATTATAAAAACAATAATGCTTGCAAAGCTGCTCTATATCAATTAGAATGCTGTCATCTGATAACATCGCTCTTATAGAAAATCACTTGAGCTTCCTATTATTATTCTTAACGAGATGATACATTTGATTTTAAGACAAAATGCAGTTAACATTATGCCTGAAACACGGATCAGTTTGTAAGATTTAAATTTACATAAACAATCCATATATCACAACCTGTTTTATAATCTAAAAACATGGGAAATCAAGAAACCTTGTAGTGCAGTAACTATTCAGACAGGTGCAAGTCAACTGCTTACCTAGCTCTTAAACTGTCATTTAATAACTGAAACCTAAATTGCTAGATATAAACCATTCCATACGCACAGTTTCACATAATTTTAGCTCTCGTGGGACATTTCATATAGAAATAAGCTTTCTGAAATGTGTGGAATATTAGGCCCTAGAATGAGGTGGCCGCACAGTGTATGATCCCAGCTAACATGAGGCATTGACCCAAAGTCGTTTTAATGTTGGGCCGACGTCGAAGACGGCGGGCCAACATTAGAACAACATAGGGTCAATGCCTCGTGTTAGCTGGGATGACTCCTCATTTGCGGGCGTTATCGGTCCCGTTAGCAAAGTGTATCACTTAAATGAATTATCAGCTGTGATGAGTGTGATTCACCAATCATAAAACATCTAGTTATGCTGCCTCCATTAGAACACGCATATCTGAATGGGCCTTTCCAACTGCATGATAACTTTGTACTGTTTCATGACGTGATCACGATGAAAAATTTCAAAAGACAATAATATTTTTGACATGATAGTTGATCAAAATGTATTACCGTAGTATATACTTGTTGTTCAAGTAATAAAATAAAATACAAGACGAGAATGAATCAGTTAATGTCATACACTATTTGTTCTATGTTCATCATTCATTTTCCCCAAGTGGTTATTGAAAAATACTGATAATTAATTGTATCGTAGTAATTATGACTGACGGTGAGATTTATGCATCTTGTACTTATGAGATAATCACAGACAGTTCACGAGGAAGTGATCACATCAAGTCACCTAACCAGTACACTAACAAGATATTTCCATGTTACATTTTCCAAGAATACATACAATTTATACATACCATGGGCAATATCTTTTTGGAGAGGTGAAGAATATATTTTTCTAGAGAAACAAGCAGGACGGGACTAAAGATAATAACAGATCTGTTCTTCATCAAACTGTAAAGGGTGGACTAGCGCACGGATAGCATTATCAGAAGGCATTGGTGTGCAGGCAAGCTTTGCTGTGATTGGGACCATTTGCAGATAGACGTGTGGTCAATAAGTAGTCTATAAAGCTGCTCTAGGTAGTGGGATCGCCCGTCGGCAGCTAATTAAAATAGGTGCAGCCATTGCTGCGAGGATGTAACTCAGTATTCACCGGCGGCTGGGGTGACCACCAGATGATTCATCCGCTCACGTTTTTAATGCTCGATTCCTGTGACTAGACTAGATATTCTACACGGTCCAATACTTTGTTGCTGGCGAGAAATAAAAATCTGGCAACAAAAAAGTAAACTTAGCTCTGCAGTTTCTAAATAAAATAGTTCACCTTGACTTGCTCACTGAAGGCAACAGAATGAACAACAAACAAACAAAGGGGCGTTATGTAAAGAGGCCCAGCCCCGTACTTCACAGATGCAATATGCAACAGCAGACGACTAACCAGCACGAATGTAGACAGGCTGTGACAGGTGGTTCACTGCCAGAACAGCACTACCACAGTATCCAGACTGTAGCACACGACAACAGGCAATGCTTACAACTCACTCTGATAGACAGTTTGCATGAGCCACAGCCGATATATAGCCATAACCAGTCAATTGGTGCACCGTCCTATGTGTTCACCAGGCTGAGCCTGTGCATTCTTCAGTTCAAAAACTGTTTCCAGGGGGAAAGGTAATGAGTTGAGTAGTGACTGGACACAATCTGTATTGAGATGTACACAGGACATAGTGTTGTCTGATTCTACCAGCATCCAGTAATCCTGTGCCCCGTCATAATAGTAGGTTCATCATTCCAGTAATTGTCAGTCTATGTCCTCAAGATCACAGTGCTAACAGTTCTCCCCCCGGATACTAGTTCTGTAGCATTGCTCAGTACACACAGACAGTCTAGCTGCCGTTGCTGTTCCTGTGTTCCACTGTATTATGTTGCTGGTCAGATTGGTTGTCCTGCTGTTGCTGCAACTGTGCTCCAAAGTCTGCACCATACTTCATGCGCACTTTTTTGTTCATGTTTGCCATGATCTGAGCTGAAAGTTTGAATCCATTGATGATCTCATCTTTCCACTGGTTAATCAGCACTCGATCCTGTGATAATACAGATAAAAGAGAATTAATTTTACAACAAAATGTCTATATTCCAATCTTTACAACTCAAATGTAGGCATATGCTTGAATATATACATCTGAACAGTATACAGCTACTCCAAAGTAAGTACGGTTTAGGTTCCAGATGATTTATATGTGCTGGAACACAGATTAGACAGTTTGTACATTATATGATCTCCACAAAGTCTGTGTTTCACATCATTTATCTGTTCTGGGATGTGTTTATGGTAAGTTTGTACATTATACGGTAGCCACAAAGTCTATGTTTTACATTATTTGTCTGTCCTAGTGTATATTTTATGGTAAGTTTGTACATTATATGGTAACCATAAAGTCTGTGTTTTACATTATTTGTCTGTCCTGGGATGTGTTTATGGTAAGGCTGTACATCATATGATATCCACAAAGTCTGTGTTTTACATTATTTGTCTGTCCTGGGATAATTTTGAATGGTTCTATGATATCCACTTGGTTTGTGTTTTACATTATTTGTCTGTCCTGGGATAATGTTTTATGGTAAGTTTATATGTTCTATGCTATCCACTTGGTTTGTGCTTTACATTATTTGTCTGTCCCGGGATAATGTTTTATGGTAAGTTTGTATGTTCTATGCTATCCACTTGGTTTGTGTTTTACATTATTTGTCTGTCCCGGGATATTGTTTTATGGTAAGTTTGTATGTTCTATGCTATCCACTTGGTTTGTGTTTTACATTATTTGTCTGTCCTGGGATAATGTTTTATGGTAAGTCTGTATGTTCTATAATATCCACTTGGTTTGTGTTTTACATTATTTGTCTGTCCTGGGGTATATTTTATGGTAAGTTTGTACATTATATGGCAACCATAAAGTCTGTGTTTTACATTATGTGTCTGTCCTGGGATATGTTTATGCTAAGTTTGTACATCATATGGTAACCATAAATCTGTGTTTTACATTATTTGTCTGTCCCGGGATAATGTTTTATGGTAAATTTGTATGTTCTATGATATCCACTAGGTTTGTGTTTTACATTATTTGTTTGTCCTGGGATAATGTTTTATGGTAAATTTTTATGTTCTATGATATCCACTTTTTTTTTTTTTTACATTATGTGTCTCTCCTGGGATAAGTTTATGGTAAGTTTGTACGTCATATAATGGTAAACATTAAGTCTGTGTTTTACATATTTTGTTTGTCCTGGGATAATGTTTTATGGTAAGCTTGTATGTTCTATGATATCCACTTGGTTTGTGTTTTACATTACTTGTTTGTCCTGGGATCTATTTATTGTACAGTATACAGTAGCCACTTATGGCAATGTTTTCTGCTAGTTTATAGATCTACTTACAGGAGACGTGATCACCACCTTGTTCTCATTCTTCAGATGTAGCACTATACAGTTCTCTGTTTTGTTCAGTTTTTGGAAGTCACGACTCACTTCTTTAATATCCATCATTGAAAACAGCTGAAAAAATAGATTATAAATGCATGCATATACATGGCACTACACGCCTTTGTCAAATTATTTTATAAATATGCCTTCATATTGGAAAAATATTTCTGATACAATGCTATGAATCCTAATCTCTGGCTCAGAATTTTGACAATTGAAAAGCATTATTGTAACTACACATAGCCAACTTCATTTTCTCTAACATTCGCATGCCATACACAAATCAACATGTTTGACATACACAAACAAAAATGCGTAGTAATACTATAGCAAGTTAATTATTTGTTTTCATCTCTATGCCAGGTGAAATGTGATTATTTTCTGAAACAAGTCTACATGGCTGTGTAATTGTCTTTCTACAGCAAAAAATATCGATAATGGTTTTGAATAGATGTAGGCCTAGTAGTTTTAAGGTCTTTTTTAATTAGTCATTACCTGTAGACTTGTCAGTCATTACTTGGGTACCCTGTAGACTGACTGGTAGTCGTAAAAAAATAGAATAACATTTATGCGTGTAGGGGCCTATGTAGAAACTGAGCTAACCTCAAACCATCATTGTTTTAATGTAGACCTACTGTGTTTTCAGGGATACATTACACCAAAGCCCCCCCCCCCCTCCCCTCCCCACCAGCCATTTATGCAAGTTAATCCAATACATCCCTTTTGTAAAGTAGCAATATCCATAAAAGATGTAAGGCACACCTCTGGCGTTTTACTCCTTGCTACTTGTCCATCACGGGTTTTGTGGTAGAATTCTAATCTGTTGGGGTAGAGTTTGAGGTGTTTTTTCTGCCAAGTCTGTAAAAACGGTCCACCGAGTTTCAACACCTCTCCCTCGACTATGCAATCCGTTTGACCCGCAACTGCAATAAGAATATTAAGACAGAACATTAATCGTTAGAATAAAAAACACGCAATTAGATTGTGATTAAAAATGTCATAACGGGGTAGAAAGGATGACAAGCATCTCATGATAAAGCATTGTTATGTCCCTTTCCCACATTTATGCATCATGTGACATATTTTGTATCGCGAACGTCTGCTATTTAGTTTAAAGAAAGCTGGAACAAGAATATCAATAATTTTCAAAAAACGGTAGCAAATACATTTCTACGAGGAGTTTTTATTTCACTATTTGAAGTATTGAGTTTAAGGCTTGAATATTGTTTGTTACTTGTTGGATTGTTTATTTGCAATAATAAACATATACCGTATACATACAAATAGTTATTATAGATTACTAAAAAACTAAAACTAGATAATAAGTATTCCTTACTTGTTAATTGTCAAAACTAATACAAATGTAATTTGAAACAGTTAATTGACAGAAGCATGATGATTTTTGTTATTTTGTGATCAAACATATTTATTTCAATATTGAGATATTGCCACAAAATTACTCTACAAAAAAATTACTCCACACAAATTAATCTTCGCAATATATTTGGGAGGACCCATAAGCAAGATTTGGTGTGATGAGCTACACCTTATCGGGCTGAATTACTGGCTTGTTAGCTCTAATATTCTGTCAACAGATAGACAGAGGCATCAGTTGACGACAACTCGGTGTTAATGAAGAGATAATATAAAATAAATAAACAAGAAACATACAGCGCTCATCGTAGTCATCAATACGTGGTTTTTGTTTGCGTTTCTGTTCTATTTTGTCCGTCTCAATATTGATGGCCTCAAACACTGTTTCTGCCACCTCCTGTTGCCATCTTTCTGACACCACAAGTGGAAAGTTCTTATACAGCTCTTGATCAGCGTCTGTCAGCTGGAATTATCAAAACATAAAACACACTGTAACCCTTTCACCACTGATCGCGACTATTATCGCTAACCCTTTAAGCCTTCAAGATGCATTTAAGCATAATTTTACATCCCTGAGAACAGACTTAATTTTCTTACAACTAAGGGTTTTTTAATGAAAATTTCCATGAAGCTTGTTTGCCATTACATGGTAATTTTCACTAACTTTTCACTCACTTCAAATCATCTTCATCCACTACAAGTTAAGAATTGCGACAGAAATTCGCTGCTTTTAGTGGATGAAGATGACCATGGTAAATTCAGGCTTGAAAAGGTTAAAGCAGTTATATTGGCACATCAAATCACTGTTGCTGGTATTCAATTAAACAAATATGAGTAATTTAAAATAGAGGACTTTAAAAGGTTAAAACACACCGCCCAATAAACAACAACACATACATATATTACTGTCTATGATTGTGGTTATATTTTATAATTATATTTGTAATGACATTTTCATAAAGTGATGCATCGGAGGCAAGTTATTTAACAAAACTTAAAATATAGTAGCACACCTTAATGCCCTTGGTATCTTCTTCATCGAAAGAGCCGATATCAAAAGCGTCAGCTGCGTTCACTTCTCCACGTGGTGGTATCAGGGGTGGGGGGTACTTTTGTAAGTAAACCTGTGTCCAGTCAATACCTTTAAAGAAGGGGTGTTCCTTCACCTCGGTTGCCCTGTAGAAAAAAATCAAATAAATTGATTTGTATATTGTTCCTATGCGAACTAAATGTACTGGCCACAGAATACAAGAAGTCCTTGAGTAAAGCTGTTCCGTATGCTGTTGCTTTTTCACCAGAAACATTTTTCTTCAATAAACAATCACACGGAGTTCGTTTCATAGACTTTTCTTCTGACCAATTTAATTTAAAATACTAAGAAATACTACTCTTCGATCATCAGATAACATAATGTTTTGTATACCCCCCCCCCCCTCGTATGGGCTACAGTAGGAAATCGCTTTCTTTGTGTAATATATTTTGATTTAAAAATATAGGCATACAGGCAATTTAAAATTAAACATGACTTTTGGCAGAAATATTCAAATTGAGGATTCACCCTAGAAAGTGACCGTAGCCTACTCAATGACAGCCTCGCGTCCGAGGTTTTAGATGCAGGGACTGTACCCGCGGGAACTATTGTCATTAAAAATATGTTAAGCGGTGATCAATTTTGTTAATGTTTGTATGTAAACAATTTGACTAAGGCTAACGTTACGATTTACAATGTACGGGGAACAAATTCATATTTGAGTGTGACCGTAGCCTACTCAATGACCGCCTCGCGTCCGAGGTTTTAGATGCAAGACTGTAGGCCTACACGCGGGAACTATTGTTATTAAAAATATGCTAAGCGGTGATCACTTTCGTTAATGTTTGTATGTCAACAATTTGACTAAGGCTCCGATTTACAATGTACGGGAAACAAATTCATATTTGAGTGTCTCGAAAGTTGAAGTGTGAAACGTGCAGTTACGTTGTTTAGCTTTGTAAGCTATTGTGGCTCGAAACAGTGTTTGAATTGATCAACTAGTAGAATATTAACATAGTAAATGGAACATGCATTATCATTTACTAAATTATTTTCATCGCTAGTAGGCAAACTCTAAATATCTTACCCCTCTCCTCGACAACCTAGTCGATCCTCCACATCTCTTTTAAGCAGCCCTTCAAGTAGTGAGCGCATCTCCCCAGTCATCGAGTCAGGAAACTCCACATTCTGAAGCAACAATTCAATACTGGAAAATCTATCTGCTGGATTTAGTCAAGCTTCTCTCTACTCAAATAACCTTTTTTCTACATACGAGCATGACAACCATCGCCATATATATTATATTTTACAACGTACACGATCTCACAAAATAGGCAGGAGATGATAAAAAATGAAGACCATATTGATAGAGTTCATTTATTTTATTTTATACAATTTTTTTTGTAAAATAAAAATCGACAAACAGTGCAATATATACCCCCAAGAGAAACATTTGAGTGTTAAACTAAAAATTTGGCAAAATTAAATTACCCTACTGCGCTATTTCGTGGTGGAATATACCACTACAAGTAGTTATGGAGACATTGGTCGCAAGAAAAGTGGATAGACGAACTAATGATCTATGAATTTGGTCAAAACACTTTTAAATGCATCACCTAAAATGTATACAGCACCATAATAGTTATGGATATGGACTTACACGTTTTGAACTACAAATTATAAGAAAAATATACTATACTGTGTTGTTGCACTATTATGACCAATGAGATGCTTGGCACGTACATCATTTTGTTTTATGATAAGATTCCTAAATGATCTTCTCAGGGTAAATGCATATCAACTCCCACATAAACATAGTTGAAAATGACTCTAGTCATAACATTATTCTATAGAGAAAATGACTATTTAAGTGTATGTTAACAGAGGAGTGAGTGATAAGAGATATTATTGCATTTTGTAGGATCACATAACATCAGTTATTTCAACAGGAAACAGATGAAAGTACATCATGCTTGCATGCGATGTTCTACAACATCAGCAGAGTCTGTCCGCACATTTGATATTGATCGGATCACAAATATACGACCAAAAATAAATCATAAGATTGTAAAAATATACGATTGATCTGTATAAAATATCATAAATTAATCATTTTTTAACCAAAGTATAATCTATTTGGGTAGTACTTAGTAGAACTATACATATACAAAAAGACATCACTGGACCAACCAAACTATCCTAAAAATAAGTATATAGTGAAATGAAGTAAAACAAGGGATAGCAAAAAGCCAACTAACCTGTGTCTTTAGGCAAGTTTAGAAGTAACAAAGAAAACATATGTGTCAAAGCAGTTTGTTTCTTTATTGATTCCACGTGTGCATGCAAACAGTACCGTAAGCAAACAAGTTTGCAAAAAATATCATTTGCAATACGTCAATCCAAATATTGACTTTTTATGACTAATAATTCAAAAAGTAAAATCCAAGTGGCTGATTGATGGTTGATCACTTTTCCATCGAGTGCGTTGCAATTTTAAGAGAAGAGAAAAATGATTAGGAAGGACTATTTATTAAGGGTAGCTTTTAAGCACAATCAAAGCAAGTGATTAAATTTGTTGAAAGCAGAAATGTGTAAACGCCAGGTGTGACACAAACAAGAGCTGGCGATGGAACGAGAGGTTCTAATGTGTAATCGTCAGGGGCCGTATTCTCGTACAAGTTACGATATATCGTAGGCTTCGTATTGGTCGAGATGGCCATCTCGACCAATACGAAGCCTAAGATTTATCGTAACTTGTACGATAATACGGTCCCAGCAGTAGGCCTAAGAGCTAACGACGGAGCGAGAGGTTCTTTTATCAGTTGCATTGAGCGCGCGTACATTTCGAGTCAAGTTATCGATATTAATATGTATTCAATTAGGAACTTACAAACTAAAATTAGACTACCCAATGCAGCTCATTGTTCATACTGTACTAGCAATTTCCACTATTGAGCAGCGCCGCGTGGTCTTCATGTGCTCCGAGTGGCCTTTTCAATACGGTACCTAAAAGACGCGATATCCCTTTGAACAATCGTCATGTCGTCCCCAAACCCAACGGGCCATTATAAGAGATTAAACCGCACCTAGTGGGCGCACACCTCGTGGGCGCAGATCCAACGGACGCACGACGCAGCGGGTGGGTTTAAAGAAACTTTGGGGAACTGCTATAAATGGAGATTTTTTGCAGGACATACAGTATCACTACATAATTGTTGAATGTTTTATAATAGACCGATATAAATAACTTTTGACTTAGTGATCTATAGTCTATTTATTGACACGGTATAGAGTATTTTTTTTTAATTCTATCCCATGTTTTTTTAACAATGAGGATAACATAATGACATTCCCAGTGGCATACGACGTTCTTACGACGTTGAATCAACGTCAATAGCATTTAATCAACGGCGTAACAACGTCGTGTACCCAGTAGGTTATGTGTGCGAAGAAGTGCAATTTAGAAGAGGTAATTTCGGCCATTGGTGTTCTCAAAAGCCATTCTGTCATGGCTGAGTATAGAGGAAGACATCCCAGTTGGACAAGACGTCCCAGTTATCCACAATCGTTGATAAAATAATACCTTAAAATATTATAGATTTGGTCAATCGTGTGTCCAATGTCTTATGTGTATTATATGTAGTTGAATGATTTCGCCAATTTGTGGTATATTTGGTATCGTAGCTTGTGCTCTATAGGGAAACTATATATGGGTAGCAATTTAACTCCAATGCGTGCGTTCATGTAGTTTTGAAAGGAAACTTAGGGTTCCAAGGAACAGTAAATATATTGTTGTGTTAGCCAAGATGTGTCAAGATGTATTTTAATATGATAACGCCCACTGCGTAGGATTGAATAGGGCCTATGTGGATTATTTGTAGAAATACTATTTCATATCTCTCCACAAATTATAATGACCTTTCAATCTATGAGATCCCCGTTTATCTCACTGACAATATGTAGATTTAGAATGATTTAGTTGTCATTTGGTCAATTTGTGTGACAGGGAAAGTGAATAGGCTAATATATCAATCTCGAAAGGCTTCAATTGCAACTGGCTATCAAAATGGTCAGTTATTAACCCTTGAAGTGCTAAGTTATCTGATTGTAATTTTCACCCATTTGAAGTTGTGTCTCGCTACCGCGACCCACAACTTCAAATGGGGGAAAATAAATCATATTTTGCTTAATGTGAGACTAAACATAATTTGCAAATCTTGACGTTTATTGGACACAGTGATTTAACCCTTACAGTGCGGGGATAGACTTTAGTCGTCAGAATCTGACAGATTTTGACGTCTTAAGTCGATCCCCGCGCTGTAAGAGAAAAAATATTTCAATGAACGTAGACCCATAGCATAGGTTTTCAAATGAAGCGGAAATAACTAACCAAGACATTTATGATGATTTTAAATTGAAAAAAACGTTAGTTCTCCATAGTTTAAACAAAAAATAATTCAGCGTTTTTAGGGTTAACTTTCTAATAAAATGGAGTGTTGTCGTGATCAGCGGTTTCGGAGTTAATAAAGAAGGAAAGGTAAATGATGGTCAGTTAGCACCTGGCACGCAGCCAAGTAGCTGGCCTTCAGTGACTCATCTTACAACACGTTGACTTAATGATGATCCACTGCCGGCGACCCTGGCACAGCATTAGCCCACCATTGGGTCAGCATGTGTTGGATTGGACGACAGCTCCGGCCAGGTAATCTACCCGGATGGTTGGATGATGTTCTCTTTTCCGAATGTCACCTGGACGATATTAATATGTACGCTAAGTGGATGTGGACATTGTAGACTCTATAGTAGCATAGTCTGCTATTTTAAAAGTGTTAGGACTTTATAACCACTCGAATCTGCTCATACTTCCAACCTTATATCATAACAAAACCAACCACTGTGTTTTCAGCAACTTGCAAAATGCCCGACACATTCCCATGAGATATGGTATAACAGACATTTAAATTGGCAATAACACATACAGCACAGGATACTTAATGAGAAACACCCTTTAGTCAGTTAGTCTGTTCATCATAACACATGACACTTGAATCAAATGCACACAGAAGCTGTTTGGATATCTGAAACATTGTGCCTCTCAATATCTGAATTTTTTGGCAATTTTGTCCGGCAAATAACACTATGTTCCTTTATGCACTAAGGGAGCCCAATATGACCAGTGTATCATTCTATGAATTCAGTGGAGAGCAACTAAATTAAAAATTGTGGGTTTTTTAAGGATATTAAAGGAACGCACAGGGCACTATAGTGACATCTTACTTATTTAAAAAAAAAACAGAGCGGTCCATGTACTTAGCAAATATTGAAATAAATGTAGATCAACATTCGTCAAACATTCATTGATACCAATATTCGTGTGAATAATTAATACACAGTGTAATATGCGGAAATAATTGTTGCTGTCAAGTGTTTCATAATTTATTAGACAGGTTATTGCTTTGTTTTAAATGTTGTTCAAAGCGGAGACCACTATAACGCTGATCAATCAAAAATGTCATGTTATGTATTTTATTGTCTTTTAGTTTTCATCCCATCATTTGTTCGATATATTGGTTCTATTTTATTCCTTTAATGTGTATTTGATTCTTGCGGAATAAATTATAGTAGGGCCTATGCCATAACTAGGAGTACCTTATTTAAATTTACTAGTGTTTCCACGCACCAATCGCTAGTTCAATCCTTGAAGACACACAACATACCAGTAACATGGCAAAGTTTACAATCAAAGCATTCGGACGAGGAGACAATCCACACTGACATATCTGCTGAGGAATACTCTAGATGTACTCACCATAGTCATTGTCATGCGATCTATCTCATGCTTGTCCTTTGTCTTGTGTTGTCGGAAAGGGCTGTGTCTGTAAAAAAAAACATACATGGGTCTAACGCCTAATATACCATATACATTATACTTCATCACCGTTTATACACATGTCATCCTTCAAATTCAACGAAGGATAATAAGTGTCGCATTACCTGCATTTCTCCAATAACTTGATTCTCTGTGCGATCACTCACTTAAGTTCCTAGTAGAGTTCAAATATTGGTTTGTCTACGGATTGTGAATAAAGAGAATGATCGGAACATCAATCAATGGGACTTAATCAGTCAGACATGTCACACACTCCCCAGCAAAAACAAAACATTTTTATAACATTTGTACAATGCCGGCCAAATGTCGCCGACGTTGGTCCAACATTGTACAAATGTCATACAAATGTTTCGCGTTTACTGGGTTTTGGTCATAGTTGTTGTTCAGATCTGCATCTCACGATTACATCCAGTAGCTTACATGCCATTCCATCTTAACGTACCATTACATAAACAGTTACTGAGTCTGGGCATATATATATTTACTGGCTGAAATGTACACCGTACACGTGTTACAATCAAAGGTAGACATCATTAGATGGCATGGTTTCCTCGCCCAGTGAACCTTTGTGAAAACTATTTGCTACACTAGAGAAGATATCACTCTGCCCTGTCAACACATAGGGCTACTAGTACCCTGCTATTACAGGAGATAATACATCATCATGGCATAATCGGTCATATTTACACAGAAAATATGTTGTATCGGATGCTGGGAAACAAACAAGAGCAATGCGGTTGGATAACTTCAAACTAACTTCACTTCAGCTAAGTGTTTACCTGAATTGGTAAACAAATATCCTCTTTAAACTGAAGTTTTTATTCAAGTTGAACCAATCTGGACTATTAACCGTTTTAGAACGTCATAATCTGACGTCTGTAGACGTCAGATTATGACGGTCCCCGCACTGAAAGAATAACATATCTATAATGGCCACAGACCCATAACATAGGTATTCAAATGAAGCAGACATAGCTAGATAAGACATTTATGATTATATAAAATTTTAAAAATCTTTGGTCGCTATGGCTTATACAAAAATTTCAGCGTTGTAAGGGTTAACTTTGCTTGACTAAGAGAGATAGTGTGATTATTTCCCGATCCTTCATATCTCACGTATCACACGGCCCAGCAAACACAAAATTTGTATAACATTTATACAAGGTTGAACCAACGTCGAAACGTTGGCCCGACGTTGTATAAATGTTATACAATTGTTTTGTGTTTGCTGGGGTGGTTCTATGATTTCGAGATGAACCTTGTGGTAGCCTTCATCTATCACCTGAAGTAACACAATGTTCTAAGCACTATTTTAAGGTCAAATGACAGAATCACTTCTAAAAATATCCTAATGATGGAGAATGTTCGTATGGCTCACCCAGCTCACCCCCGTATGGCTCACACGAGAAACTGACCAGATGCTGCTTTAACGTTGGTACATCGTCCGCGACGCTGGCCCAATAATAAAGCAGCATATTAAGGTCAATGTCTCGCGTTGACCGGGTAGTCCAGGGCGGGGCGGGTAGAGAGACCGTCTAAGATCATTATTTACAATGTCAGTGTGTGTGTGTAGACCACTCCACAGTAGCCAGCACTGTCAACCCAGTAAACACAAAGCATTTCTATAACATTTGTACAACGCCGGCCCAACGTCTTCGACGTTGGTCCAACATTGTACAAATGTTATAGAAATGTTTTGTGCTTGCTGGGAATGTAGATAATATGTGGTCATTAACGGGTTGAAATTCACAACATGTGGAAATCTGCTGGGTGTGATACACGATGTACTGCCACAGGTGTGTGGACTTCATGTACAGATAGACCTATACCAAGCAAACACGTGACGTTCATGCAATGTTGGTTTAATGTTGGGCCAGCGTCGCAGACGGTGGCTCAACATTAAATCAACATTGGGTGAACGTCGTGTGTTGTCTGCTTAATTACCTGCTTTTCAAACTACCCAAAGTGTGTGTCATCACGCTGCTGCAGCAACGTACATGTACGCCAAGCAAGCACGACACTGAGCCTATGCTGGTTAAATGTTGGGTCAGCGTGGTATACGGTGGACCAACAATAAATCAATATTGGTCATAAAATATGTTTGATGGGACGGCAGATGATAACGTTGGCGCTGACCTCATATTGACATGATCTTATTTCCTGCTGATTGGTAATAATGACATCGACAGTAGCCTGTAATCACGATTACGACCAACATATTAGTGGATGATTAACGCACTGTTATCAGCATTATCAGCTTCACGTTGGTCGTTGTGCTTACCCTTTAAGTAATTTGTATAGCATGCATCCAAAGGAGAACCAGTCAGCACTTGAGTCATAAGCTGTGCCTTTAGACAGCACTTCAGGAGCCATATAGCCGTGAGTTCCACTGAAAACAACAACAAAAAACTCTCAAACTATAAAATAATGTAGAAATGTAAGAGATCAGACAGACACACACAGATACATTTGTAAGTTTATAAGCTTAACCCTTACAGTGCGGGGATCGACTTGAGACGTCAGATTCTCACGTCTAAAGTCGATCCCCGCACCGTAAGAATAAAAATATTTATAATGGCCGTAGACCCATAGCATACGTATTCAAATGAATCAGAAATAGCTGATATTTATGATGATTTCAAATTGACAAAATCCTTTGGTCTCCGTGGTTTATACAAAAAAACTTCAGAGCTTTAACCCTTTAACCGCCAAATAATTCAATTGGAATTTTCACCCACTTGAAGTTGTGGATCGCGTTAGCGATCCACAACTTCAAGAGAGTGAAAATTATGCAGATTTCACAAAACAGAGGTAAACTACCCATTTTCAACTCAGATTCATGTCACATTTTATCTGTAACATGTTTAAAAGGTGGAACTAAAAAAATATATTCGGCACCGGCGGTTAAAGGGGTAAAATACGACATCATTGTCAGGTAATAGTATGGCAGTGAAATCACATTAAAATAAACCCGGGCAAAAACAAGATATTGAACCAATGCCGACCTAATGTTAGTCCACCGTCTATGATGATGGACCAACAGTAATCCAACACTGGTTCAACGTTTAACGTCTTGTGCTTGATAGGAAGATGTTCGCCAAAAGTGAAAATTATGCTTTTATTTCTAGTATTTCATTTCAGACATTTCATACTTACACACTGGCATGGGGTTTCTTTTTGGAAAAATCACAAGCCAAGCCTAAATCTGATATTCTTACGTGACCATTTTCATCCAAAAGTATGTTAGCAGGCTTGAAAAACAAATGCAATAATATTAATAGATTTAAATTCGTACTTGATTATAAACATTACAAGGAAACATTTGGAACTGAAAACAATTATTGTTAAGCCTACGTAGAGGCATAACGACGAACCAAATCATATGTGTTGAGAAAAACTGACATTTAAACAATATTAACAATAATTATTGATAAGTTATAACTAACACAAATAGCCATAATTTAAAATTGTATTGCTATCCTTGTCAAAGTTAAACCCACCAATGTTATCACATTCACAAGGCAAAATTGACGCATTAAAAAGACAATTCAGTCAAATATAAGGCTTAATGTCACTTTTTTTGCCTGATACGATACTTAAAGGTAAATATTACAGTATGTAAAAATTAGACCATGCTGTAAATGAGAATCATTAACCCTTTGACTTCCAGGCCGGGGTGCATACCAGGATCCAGATATACTGGTGTAGGAGTTCTATTTTTCGTCATTTGAAGCTGGAATTGCTAACGCAATTTCCAGCTTCAAATGACGAAAAATACATAAATGTAGTGTATATTTGACGAAAATTTGTGTCATTTTATGGTTACGTTCATTGACGAATGACGACGGAAATTTCCGTCATGTATGGTAGTGAAAAGGTTAAACAACGCTAACCCATCTGAACAAACCAGAAACCGGACAAGACCAACATGACATTACTCAATAGCAAACAAACATTCATATAAAATACATTTTAGTTATTAATTAATATGTCCTATGTTTTAATGAAGACAGTGTAATACATCATGATAAAATCCAATATTATCTAGATGCAGGCTATAAGCATTGAAACAACATTGGCTCAACGCCTCGTGTATGCTGAGAACAGACGTCACATACCTTGAGATCCCGATAAACAACAAATCTGTTGTGCATGTGTTCGAGTCCCAGTATAACTTCAGCGGCGTAGAAACGAACTTCCTTCTCGTTGAACACGCCGTGCTGAGAAAGGTGGTAGTGCAAATCACCACCATTCATTAGGTCGAGAATAAAGCAGAGCTTTTCTGGCGTCTGGAAGGCGTACGTCATACACACGATGAACGGACTTCCCTCCTGCTAAAAAACACACACAAAAAAAGCAAATTCAAGACCTCAAATAAACTTGTGACAGTATAGATTATTACTGTTGATTCACGACGAACAATGAATCTGTCCACGATTTTGCTCAAAATTAGTATATAGAAATGTAAGTTGTATAAGCAGTGATGAAAAACATTATTTGTTTCTGCCAATTGTTGTTTTATAATACATATTTTCGGTAATAAGTAAATGATCACCCCTGTGCTGACTGATGAGAGAATTATTACGGCAATAGGTAAATGCTTACACCTGAGCTGACTAGTGAAAGTATGATTACGGCAATAGATAAATGCTTATACCTGTGCTGACTATTGAAAGTGTGATTACGGCAATAGGTAAATGCTTATACCTGTGCTGACTGATGCGAGTATGATTATGACAATAGGTAATGTATATATATGTGCTGACTAGTGAGACATGATTACGGCAATAGGTAAATTATCACCCCTGTGCTGACTAGTGAGACCATGATTACGGCAATAGGTAAATGATCACCCCTGTGCTGACTAGTGAGAGTATGATTATAGCAATATGTAAATGCTTATACCTGTGCTGACTAGTGAGATCTTTATTACGACAATAGGTAAATGATCACCCCTGTGCTAACTAGTGAGAGCATGATTACGGTAATAGGTAAATGCTTGCACATGTGCTGACTAATGAGCGTCTGATTACGGCAATAGGAAAATGCTTACACCTCCTGTGCTGGCTAGTGAGAGCATGATTACGACAATCGGCAACTGCTTACACCTCCTGTGCTAACTGGAGAGAGCATGATTACGGCAATAGGTAAATGATCACCCCCTGTGCTGTCTAGTGAGAGCATGATTACGGCAATAGTTAAGTGATCACCCCTGTGCTAACTAATGAATGTATGATTACGACAATAGGTTCATGCTTACCCCTGTTCTGATTAGTAAGAGCATGATTACGGCAATAGTTAAATGATCACCCCTGTGCTGACTACTGAGGGTATGATTACGACAATAGGTAAATGCTTACCCCTGTGCTGACTAGTGAGAGCATGATTCGTTCATTGAGCGCCAACGTTTCACCGCCCTTCATTTTAATCCGCTTCTTGTCAAGACATTTCATTGCATACCTTCAAAATCAGAGTAGCAAAATCAGTTATACAAAACTTCCCTTTAAATAATTATTGTGTCAAAAAAAGCATATTAAATTATAATGCAATTGCTGAATATACTGTACCTAAAGGATTTTTTAGCTGATATTATTATCTTACAGTTTATGTTAGATTACTGTGCATACCCCATACATGGCATTACATAATGTATTCTTCATGATCTATACTTACATTTTTCCCGTATCCGCTTTCCGGCATCCATAAACTTCACCAAAACCTCCCCTGCCAATTATTCTATGTACACTAAAGTCATTCATTGTTAACTACAACAGACAAATACACATTAGCATGATATTTCAAGTAAACAATCCTTACTAAATAAAATAGGACAAGTGATTACGTGATATGTTTTATTCCGTTATGTAAAAGTGTCTTTATCGCGATAACTACACTTGAACTTCATGATATTATGCTTAAATAAAAGTGAAAACAACAACCAGCAGTGGATGAAATGTAATGTGATTTATAACAATCTACTCACTTGAATATTGAGTTCTAAATTTTTCCACTGACAGTACCGCGTATATTTTTCACTGTAAAAAAAACATGTAATATGAATCATATATCTTTATTTTGTTGGTAAATCACATATTAAATCACATAGACACTTGTAAAAGTCTTTCAGATGATTTGAGAAAGGAAAGTGTTCTGAATAGATACATATTATTGCGGCCATCACAGATGGGAATAGCCCTGAGCGCCGCAAAACTCGGGTTATTCATAGAAAATTATAACAGAAACTAGCGACTTAATCAGAGTTACAAGGAGAAAAAAAATGTCCGATGGGCGGCCATTTTGAATCTGACTCGTGTAATTTTCGAGCTTGTCCGGTGACTTTGTTGTTGTGTTAGAACATTGGGATGAATAACCGGGAGTCAATCGCGCTTACAAAGCTAAACCGTTTGTGTCTGATAAGCCGCCTTTTCTGATGAGTGTCATTATCGAACTCGTCCAGCAGGTTTGTAACTGAACATATTAACCAAGTTTCAGAACGATCGGATAAGCCATTTTTAATGTAGGCCTATCTGTGCCATTTTTGAACTAGTCTCGTAGGTCTGTATGGTGAACAGCTTGGCGAAGTTTCGGAACAATAAAACAATACACGAGTCAATCGCGGACAGAAAGACAGATTAACGTTATGGGACGACAATAGCCTTCAGCCAAATCGGTTGAGGGCTAGAATTGGGAAATTATTCCGGTTAAATGACAAGGTGAGTTAAACTAGTGATGGATAATTAGGGCTCCCTGGACATTTTATCAGATTATAGTTTGTAAATTGTATCCTAGTGATACGTATACAGGTATAGCATCTGAGTATATCTGACAAGTATAGTTGTTACTTTAGCTGCGTTTACTATGATAATCATGCAAAGCAAAATTTCGGACTGAAAAGTCAATGGTATGCATATCATGGCTTTGTATTATATCGCATATGTAGATAGTCATTAGTGAAGGTAATGATCTTAATGGACGTACGTGACATGGCGACAAATGAACCGCCAGTCATAACTGCATAATAAAACACTGTAGATAGCTGTACATAGGAAGATAACAACAATCATGAACAGCATTTGCGTGGCATTATTCTCAGCCGTATCCAGGTGCAACACCAGAACAACCATTCTACGCTTGTTGTTCATCTAAATTATTAATGAGAGTTGCAGAGTAAAACAATAATATCACATGATGACAAACGAATATATATATATCCTCAATGGAAACACTGTAAAAAATGTTAAATACTCTTTTGTAATTTTCTTATCGATCCTAGATAACTGATAAAAAGACTATAATCACACCGCATTTACGTTTGGCCTGATACACAAACGTGTAACACATCGTTTATCTTGTTTATAATATATATGTTGGTGATGTACCACAAAATACTAAAATGTTATGTTTAAAGCAGGGACGAGATTGCCAAGAAATTGCTTCAATGCACATGGGAGTGGTCGATTATTCGTAAACGACTCGTATACAATCGTCCAATGTGAAGAGGGGGGGGGGGGTACAACCCGTATTATTTATGTGGACTAATGAATGCTATTGAAGTAGAACGTGTAACGTATAGTATTTTGATGTTGAAGAAATTAGGAAAATGAGAAATTAAAGACTTGCTAAGAGTTATCTTGATTATCCGCTCACTAACGCAATCCTAACACTACCCTTAATTCTTACGTTAAAAACATGCAATCCATACATTTTTTTGAAGAAGGACATACATAAGGGCTAGAGTATAAACTACCAGAGCTTTAGCTGCTGGAGTTCTCCCACACATAGGCGAATATGCTAGCAAATGTGCTTACGAATGAAAATATTTGACATTCTCTCAAAATTCGCTACACTCGCCTAGTATTTGTAAGCGTTGGTAACAAATTCGCAACGTTGGCAAGTCATTCTCCACCTGCTTATACGATATCGACCAATTTAGGAAGCGTCTCCTAAATTTCAGCAAATGTTGCTAATTTTCGTAAATATACGCAAGCCATTGGTAACGTTGGTAAGGCATTCGGAAGCATTTGCAAAGCTCGTAAGGCATTTGCAAGGCGTTTGTAACGTTCGCCGTTTATAATTCCTTGCGAATATCTTAGCACTGTTAAATTCGAGAAAACAATGAGCCCAGCGTCATATGCAGGGTGTTTAACAATCTACCAAACCATACCTAAGCAGTTTGGTGCTTATAAATAGCCATCCACCAGCAGGGTGGGCCTACTATTGATCGCCGTCAGTCGGCAGACCTGTTGATAGTGGGTTTTAACAGACGATGACAGTCCATAACGGCTGGCATATCACTTTGATTAATACATAGCTCAATAATTTCCATTACAAATGGAGACACCAAGCCCCTAATGGAAGCACCGTCAAACAAAAATGTATCAATAACTAGAACTACATTTGGCTGCAAGGATTGTCAAATTAAAACCAGATACCGGTTCAAAGTATATCGAATGGTTGGCCAATGCCAGAGGCGTTGTTTCGTCACTGAGCCAGCTGTATGCTGCTGACTGTTTGCTGGCTCGCAATTAGCTCGCGTGTTGTGTGTATAATCAATGTTATTGATAGTATAGCGGCGGCTCCGAGTCGTACGTCACCACAGAGAATGATATGAAGCCCATCACAATACACATACAGACAAGCGCTGGATACCAGCAAAACGATACATTCAAACAATGTTGGTTTAATGTTGGGACAGCGGCGTAGACGATGGCCCAACATTAAACCAACATTGTTTGAATGTCTCGTGTTTTGCTGGATATTGCAACGAGATACAAAGCCAAACGGCAGTAACTGATCCCCAGCAAACACGACAGTTGAAACAATGCTGTTTTATTGTTGGGCCAGCGTCGCAGACGTTGGGCCTCGTGGCTTTGTCAGGGTCAATTTACATAGCACATAGCTTGGCAGATTACACAGACCCTTGTAATGTTTATTTAAAATATTTTTTTTTTCTTTGTTGCTCATCCATGTCTCAAATGTAGGCCTATGTTATAGTTAAAATGTCATATAACAGTGACTAATAAGCCCTAGAGGGCTGGGTATTTATTATTATTAGACTATTTATGTGAAATTTATGTGTGTACTGGTCACTTTAATAAACAATCACTTACTTACTTGCAACACACAGTAATTTGCAGTTCAAATTGAGAAAAATTGAAATGCACATAAATCTAGTTTTAAACCATGTTAATGGTATTACCAGAATCACTCTCTTGTAATTAATAACGTTAGAGCATGGACAAATTTATCTACAAACTAGGCAAAAACTGATCAAATTCCTCATGTTTGCTGGGCAGCTGTACATGTTTTTCACCTACCTTTCAATAAACCGGTCAAATAAATCACCTTTCAGTGATCCTCTTATTTCCTCTTTATACAGCTGAAATGATAATGACAAGTACAATATATTCCAGAGTATAGATAACAGGCGTATTCTAATAAATATTCTGTTTTACAGTACATTATGCATTATGTGCGGCGTTAACCCTTTGAGTGCGGGCGACGCTTTTAAGCGCATTCATACTGTTTTTCCACAACTAAAATTTGACAGAAATTGAACAAATATGCATGTATAAATCTTGAGTAAAGCCCCCATTGTGAAATTTAGCAGGTTTAATTTTTAAGTGAGGAGGTAGTTTCCTTTCATTTGAAGTTGGCAATTGCGTGAGCAATGCCAACTTCAAATGAAAGGAAAATGTTAAGTAGTAATGAAGCACTTAAAGAGTTAATTAGACTTAAATAATATACATAGCCATGGACTTGTTAATATTCCAAGGCAATGTAGCTATCAAAAATAAGCCTATCCTTTATGTATTAGATGATGATCGAACTACAATTAGACATGGTAACTAAGTATGTGAATAAATATGGAATGAGCTGATCTACCTTACATAAGGCCTACTGATCAAGTTGCCTTCTGTGATGTCGCGTTTCCAAAATAAAATCTTTGGGAAAGTTGGCATTTAAATGAAAGTATCTGCCACACTATAAAGCATCTAAGACAATAACTTTTCTCGCACTCGTATTATTGGTCGACTGCAGCAATGACGCAATTTTAGCTTCAATTTAATATGGGCTGGTATTCGGTTAACGTTGTATGTTTGAAAAGTAAATAGATTTCATGCAGTCACTAAATGTAGAGCGTAGTGCCCTGTCAACACAAGTAGTAGTAGGGGTTCCAGTAATTATTCAGAAATACAGCAAGGGCTTTAATTAGGCTAATCAAGTTTGCTGATGAAATATGAACGAGTTCAATAGTCAGTCACTGTATGACATACATAACCAGGCTGGTAACATTATTTTCTGTCCCACAAAATGCAAATTAGTAAACTGAATATTGCCGTGCAAAGCCGAACGGCAGTATCTGTTGAAGTACTTGTAAAGTAAGCAGATACTGCATTTTGACTTTGTAGCAGAATGTTGCCATTCACAACAACATCATGGACACAGCGCCCCACCAAAAAGAAAATTGTTTAGTAAGACCTTACCACATGCGTATCGTGCACGTTTACATTTTACATGTCATACCACGTCAAGTCGTACAATAAACTTGGCCTGTACTTCACATGCTTATAGCGAATATGATGACATCAAATTTTTATCCCAAAGAGCATTATTTCATTTTTTCAAGAATTTAAGATTTTTAGAAACATTTCTTAACAAAATGTATAAGAATCCGGACACAACCCAAACATACAGTGAGTTCTTCTGAAAGATGGTTGAATGTTAGCACAGCATTGGCCACAAGTTGATGCCATCAGCCCAGCGTTGAGCAGACCGGTTCTGTAGGAGAACCCCCCGATCATCGCGTTCCCAGACCAATTAAGAGCGGCAGCTATTGAACTAACCAGGGGCTTACTTTGATCATGCCGTCTGAGATGAGGGCATCTTGTTTACATGACAATATACGTCTTGGAAATAAAACTAGGTTAGTCGTTTTCAGTGCTTTAAAATTGTTTTTTTTCTATGTTTTTGTATTTTATTCAGGATCAGTAGGCTATATAGCTTCATATGAAGTAAATTTTCAAAATTGACAAAATTGAAAAGTCTCATGAAAGGGTTTCTCTAAGGGAATCCTTTTACTACCGTTTCCATAATAAAATCAACAACTAATATCACAGAGTGAGGAATTCAAGAAAAGTGTAGTATAGTATTGAAACATTCATTTAAACTCACCTCGAATATTTTGGGGCATAACTTTTTTGTTTTCTGAGCTTTTGTCAATTCCTCTTGCACTTGATCAACAGCCTCCTTGGAATATGACTGCAAACAACATAGATGTATAAGAATCATCCTATATACAAACAATTACGGTGCTATCCCAAAATTAGAGGTAGTTTTAATCTGTGAGAGTAAATTTTGTGGGCCCAGTGTACGGTACATATATCGTGGACCCAGTGTACTCAAGACACTCACTGACCATTCATCTCTGTACAGGAAATACAGCTGCAGAATTCTATACAGTGTATATAACTACGGGAGGAAAGCTTAGAAGTTTCGATACTCCTAATATTTAAAGAGGGTTTCATTGTTGAGTAAATTAATATTATAAAAAACAATCATTTGATTCCACTTTAGACCTTACACGATCGACACAACTGCAAATAGAATCGATTGATGCATAATACACAAGAGACATTAATCCAACGTTAGGATAATGTTGGGTCAGCTTAGTAGACGTCGGGCCCATATTAGATTTTTATTAAGTCGTGTATTGCGTGCTTGAGGCCTGTTACTACCCAAGGCAGATGACCTAACAACGGTTAAATGCGGGTCCCACGTCTACTAAGATCAATTAAATGAAAACTGTTCTTGTGTCTGTTTGTTGTGAGTGTTGGGAAATATTTTTCTTGTGTTTGACTAAATATTTTATCAGCTAGGAGTTTGGTTTATGGTAGTCTATGTTTACCCGCATATAACTGTAAATAAATAGATGTATCCATAATCATGATAATAACTTAGAAGAAAGGGTTGCAATATCTTCATTCTCAGTAAGAAAAAGAAATAATCACATCCATCGCAACTCGGAAAGGCTAGTAGGTATCTAATTCTGAAGTAACAAGACTACATAAGTCCAGGAGCTCCCGCTCCGAATTAGAATTTGATTTAAGCAATTTTGTATAGGGTTATTAATGTAGTCCTAGTCTAGGTCAAAAATCAACAAGCAAGACAACTAAAAACTTAGGGTGCATCCTCCCCCGAAACCACAAATTTTGTTTTATAGTAATGGACTAACATCTAGCACAGTTTGCAAAATATTGGGCATGTGAAAGTAAATAATGGCCGATAGAGGGCCATTTTGAATTTGATCAAGTCAAAATTTTCCAAGATGCATCCTCAGCTGAAATCTCACATTTCATTCTACAGTAATGGTCTAGCCATCTAGCACGGTTTAGCAAATATCGCCCATGTGAAAGTGAATAATGGCCGATAGGAGGCCATTTTGAATTTGATCAAGTCAAAATTTTTCAAGATGCATCCTCTCCTGAAATCTCACATTTTGTTTTATAGTAATGGTCTAGCCATCTAGTACGGTTACTAAAAACCGGCTATGTGAAAGTAAATAATGGCCGATAGGCGGCCATTTTGAATTTGATCGGAGTCAATTTTTTTCAAGATGCATCCTCTCTTGTAATCTCACATTTTGTTTTATAGTAATGGTCCAGCTATCTAACACGGTTTACCAAATATCAGCAATGTGAAAGTAAATAGTGGCCGATAGGCGGCCATTTTGAATTCGATTGAGTCGAAAGTTTTTTAAAGGCATCCTCTCTCTAAACGTCACATTTTGTTTTATAGTAATGGTCTAGCTATCTAGCACGGTTTACCTGATATCAGGCCTATCGAGGTAAATAATGCTGATTGTCGGCCATTTTGAATTCGTAAGTTAAAAATTTTCAGGGTGCATCCTCCCCCGAAAACTCACACTTTGTTTTATAGTAAACAGGTAATGGTCTAGCCATC
Source organism: Flabesymbios commensalis (assembly GCA_964017125.1). Classification (NCBI taxonomy): domain Eukaryota; kingdom Metazoa; phylum Annelida; class Polychaeta; order Terebellida; family Flabelligeridae; genus Flabesymbios; species Flabesymbios commensalis. The sequence continues at coordinate 53,430,223 of OZ024903.1, forward strand.
TAGCACGGTTTACCAAATATCAGCCATGTGAAAATGAATAATGGCCGAAAAGGCGGCCATTTTAAATTTGATCAAGTCAATTTTTTTCAAGATGCATCCTCATCTGAAATCTCACATTTCGTTTTACAGTAATGGTCTAGCCATCTAGCACGGTTGACCAAATAACGGCCATGTGAAAGTGAATAATGGCCGATAAGCGGCCATTTTGAATTTTATCGAGTCTAATTTTTTCAAGATGCATCCTCTCCTGAAATCACACATTTTGTTTTATAGTAATGGTTTAGCCATCTAGCATGGTTTACCAAATAACGGCCATGTGAAAGTGAATAATGGCCGATAAGCGGCCATTTTGAATTTTATCGAGTCGAATTTTTTCAAGATGCATCCTCTCCTGAAATCGCACATTTTGTTTTATAGTAATGGTCTAGCCATCTAGCATGGTTTACCAAATAACGGCCATGTGAAAGTGAATAATGGCCGATAAGCGGCCATTTTGAATTTTATCGAGTCGAATTTTTTCAAGATGCATCCTCTCCTGAAATCACACATTTTGTTTTATAGTAATGGTCTAGCCATCTAGCACGGTTTACCAAATAACGGCCATGTGAAAGTGAATAATGGCCGATAAGCGGCCATTTTGAATTTTATCGAGTCGAATTTTTTCAAGATGCATCCTCTCCTGAAATCACACATTTTGTTTTATAGTAATGGTCTAGCCATCTAGCACGGTTTACCAAATAACGGCCATGTGAAAGTGAATAATGGCCGATTGGCGGCCATTTTGAACTTTGACAAAATGAATTTTTTCAAAATACATCCTCTCCTGAAGCCTTACAATTTTTTTTATAGTAATGGTGTAGATATCTTGAGCGGTTTTCATGATATTCCACAATATCAGGCCTGTCGAGGTGAATAATGGCTGATAGGCGGCCATTTTGAATTTTATCAACTTCAAATTTTTATCAGGATGCATCCTCTCCTGAAACCTTACAATTTATTTGATATTAATGGTGTAGCTATCTTGAGCGGTTTTCATGATATTCCGCAATATCAGGCCTGTCAAGGTGAATAATGGCCGATAGGCGGCCATTTTTAATTTTATCGACTTGAAATTTTTCAAGATGCATCCTCTCCTGAAACCTCACAATTTGTTTTATAGTAATGGTGTAGCTATCTTGAGCGGTTTTCATGATATTCCGCAAAATCTTTCAGTCGGATTTACCGATGTTATAAATTAGGTCAAAGTGCTGGGTCAACTTCAAGGTCAAGGTCCAAAAACCTGAAAAGGCACAACTAGGGACCTTAGAGAACATGTATGTGCAATATGACTGTCATCGGCCCAGTACTTTTCGAGATCTGCTCCGGAAACGAAGTGCGCGTCAAAACGTCTAAATAGGTCATAGTTCTGAACCAGAAGTAGGTCAAAGTTCAAATACCCCAAAAGGCACAACTAGACCCCCTAGGGGTGTTGTGTGTAAAATTTGAAGACAATCGGACAAGTACTTTCAGAGATATGCTCCGGAAACGAATTGTTTACGGACGGCCCAACGGCCCAACGGCCCAACGGCCCAACGGCCCAACGCCGTCACATCATCATTTTCTCCTCTGCAACCTTGCGTATTGAATCCAGATTAAAAATATTTTAACCCGTCCATTAGCCACCTGGAAGTAACCCACATACCAAAAATTGTTATCGTAGCTTATTTTCTCACAAAGTTATAGGCAAAAGAAGAGGCCAAAAAAAAACGGAGGTAGAATCCATAGCTCCCTTCGCTCACCTACGGTGACGGCGGGAGCTAATTAGATACAAATATTAAAGAGAACGTGAAAAAAACAAATCATTCTCCTATTTTGCCAAAAATATATGAAATAGTTAGGTATGCTTATCAGTTATTTTAGCACTGTGGGATCAAAATAAAGTACCAAACCAGATTTTTTCCACCTAGGGTGACATCCCCACCAATATTGTGTTAATGTGTGTGTGGAAGGTGGGGGGCAATGGATGATTAAGCCAACAGACATATTTGAGAAGAATGTGTGTCATGAGGGTGTCAGATTTGTAGTTGACACCTGTCATGTCAGATCGTAAGATACGATTACACCGTTCGTGGTTTATAATGCTCAGTTGACTATTTGTTTCTCCAGCTGTTACATCATGTCAACCGTCTATATGCCAGAAAACGGTGTCATTTGAGAAGTGAACCCGTCTGAGCAATGCACGGCAGCCACATCTGTATTGCCAAATCCGCCTGATATGACGTCGGGCACGCAGACAGATATGACTGTGTCTCTATTATGATTTGAATACATTTTTCAAATATTAAACTTCTATCACATCAGCCAGCATAACGTTTTACAATCAACCCTTTGTCTGCTGATTAGAAAAATAGTCATTTATAATCAATCCGTTTTATTAGCCGATTATTGGGAATAAAATGACTGTTTAAACATAAACATTTGTAAATGTTTGATCTCAAATTAAACAAATATACGCAATTTTCAACCACCTGAGGTTGTGGATCGCGGTAGCGAGATACAACCTCAGGTGGTTGAAAATTCAAATAAATTAACTTAGCAGGATAAGGGTTAAAATACGCTGTGATACCTTACATCACTACCAAGCAAAAACGATACATCAACACAATGTTGGACCAATGTTGGACCACCGTCTCCGACGCTGGCACAACATTGGGTGGATGTATCGTGTTTGCTGGGTAGGTGTATATTGGCGATATTGTAAATATAGGTTAGACCGTTATACATATTGCTATGATGAGACTCATCACTGAGAACACAACACGTTCACCCAATATCGGGTGAATGGTGGGCCAGCATCGACGACAATGGCCCACGATTAAGCCGATATTGAGTGGACATGTGGTGTTTTCCCGGATGTTGATTATTATATGCCTACCTATCACCAAGGATATAGACTTATTCCACACTTCACTCCAACTACAGTATATTATTATGTCTACTATTGTTGTGTTTCACTACAATGTACCAATGTTGGTTTAATGTTGGGCCAACATTGGTAGTTGTGGTAGTAAACAGCTTATACCCATATCCTCACATATACATGTGTACACTCAACACTAAATTACAACAACTTCCGTCATTTGCGGACGTATACCAAAAAATCAAACCACAACGATTCAAACATAACATTCCAATTGGGTTACTTCAAAACGTATTTACTATTCTGTACTGCACTGGTATTCAATAATAATTCGTCACGCGTTACCTACGACCCAATGATCTCGAATACAGGCTACAATCATCATTGAGTGTGTGGTCTGCATAATTTCAAATCTTTTGAAACAGCCACAGGACATTATCTTATACTTTATGTCAGTAGCAAACTTTCATATAGTATAATATCACATATCATTACACTTCATGGTAAATTCTTACGATATATAGTTTGTTTAGCCGAAGGCACAACCATACATATTAAAATTCTATGCTATATATTCAAGTTTGTCTTTAGAAAACAATCGTCAACAGGATGTATCACTCGGATTTGTTATTAACTTTATGGGCGATTTAGAGTTATTGCTGTCTAAAAAGACCTTTATAATTATGTTTAAAATATTTTCATTCCCTGGATTTGTATGAATTACAAGTAACTGTATTTATTTGATTTACAATCTTTTTATTGTATTTTCTGTGATTCAGAGGTTTGAGTGATCATCATGATGATGCTCCATCTCATCTGCAGCAGATGGCAGCCTGTGTTGCGGGTGGTTTGGGTGCCCTACCAATAATGTGCTCGGTTCTTTATAATCAACATGATCGATTGTTCTGCTGTGTTTCTTGTTGTCTACAAATGGACGCTTGGTTTGGTAGTGATTATTGTTTGCTTAAAATCTGTAGATTGTTCTGATGTGCTTTGTAAACAGGTAAATACTCCATTGTTTATGTTGCCTCGCAACAAACACAAAACGGTTAACCGAAACTGGCTTAATGTTGGCACATCGTCTGCGACGCTGGGCCAACATTAAATCAACATTGTTTCAACATCTTGTGATTGCTCGGAGCATTATTATCACGTCTTCTTGTTTGTGTTGTTTCCAGACGTTTTTATTGTTTTAAACTATTGGTGTTTTTGAGTGGATGCATTTATTAACCCTTATCCGGCTGAGTAAATTTATTTAATTTTTTAACCACTTGAGGTTGTGTCTCGCTACCGCGATCCACAAACTCAAGTGGTTGAAACTTACTATAATCTGTTAAATCTTAGACCAAACATTTACAATATTTTATGTTTAAACAGTCATTTCATTCCTATTAACAGTGAAATAATCGGCTATTAAAATGGATTAAAAATACTATTGTGGTTTATCAGCAGGCAAAGGGTTAATTTTCAGGTACTTACAGAGCCCACTATAATAATGGTTCTGTTTTAATGCAATTTGACTAGCCCTACATGTGAGGGCGCGTTGTGAGTCTATACATTGATCGCACTTACTGCAGCGCTGTGGCGATTCGTTATCAAAATGACAAGACTTCTGAATATAGCGCTGATGGCAGACCTATAAGCAGTGCTGCTTTGTGTTGGGGAGTGTCATGTTTGTGTACAGTGGATAATCATATGCTCACCTGTCTGCACCACAATATAAGGAGTCGTGAGTGTCGCAGAGTACAGAGAAAATGTCAGCTGCATGACACAACTAAATATAAATGTGTTGATTTGCCCAGGGCCCACCTCACAGACTACTCAATCTGATCGCATCGGTCATGTTCACTGCTAAATGTCACTTGCCGTTAAATAAATAAATATATACACACATACACGCATATATACATGATATAAGAAAGATATATACATGTTTCTTTCTCATCACCGGTCGAAATTCAGTATCGTGGGAAGCCTACGTGACGGACAAGTACGGTGTTCGCACTCAGAACATCAGGGATCGAATTTCGAATCCTGTGTCTGGGGGGAGGTGTCACCTAACTAATCATAATGTCACCATAATGTCACCATCTTGAGGAGTCCTCGCCCAATTTGGCATTTGTGTAGACAAAAGTGGGCTAAAACAGCATTCATTCACACAGGTATCATATTAGTGTAGGCCTGTACACTTTCGCTATTAATCCTTTAGCCGCAAAAATATTCACTTAGAATTTTCACCCACTTTAAGTTGTGTCTCGCTAACGCGATCCACAACTTCAAGTGAGTGAAAATTATTCAGATTTGACAAAATAGAGGTCAACAAATTTCAAATTTAGCTGATTATGTCACTTTTTATCTTCAACATGTTTAAAAGCTGATATGTAATGTGCTAATAAAAAATGTAAAAAACGAATATGGGCGGCACCGGCGGTTAAAGGATTACGATCACACAGCCAGATGCACACATAATACTCACATGTGACTGTGAAAGCAATTCTTTCATAATAAATTGGTCGTATATAAATTTTCCAGCTGTAATTCTTTCTTCGTCACTTTCCAGTTTCTCAAAATTCTTTATCTGAAAAGAAGGAAGTCATGTCTTTACATATATTGCATATAGTACAATATCAACTAGAACTCTGCAGAAGAAACACAATACAAATACAATATCAGATGCAATGTCAAAGGGATAACACTCATGTTAACCGAAATTCTGTGACGCAAACTGGGTAGGAAGAAGTGCTCTGAAAAATAATAGTATCTTCTGTGACATTTAAAGACTAGGCTACATATTGTTTAGTCCGAGGTTGTAAACTTCTTCGACGTTGGATCAGCATTGTATACATGTTATACAAATATTTTGTGTTTGCTGGGATGTGTACTGTCATCCTAATATTTTACATCTGCCTCGCCATAACTTCGTAGATGATCATTTGACAGTTTAAAGAGAAAGGGTGGCGTGGTCCACACATACGACAAGCTATGATAAGTGGGTCACAACCCAGCAAACACGAGACGTTGAACCAATGTTGGTCTAACGTTGGGCAAGCGTCGCAGACAGTTGGATAAGATCAAGCCTGCATTGGTTCAGCGCCTCGTTTTCTGGGAATATGCATGCAAAAAACATGTAATTTGTCAGTTTCTGATCACCACAGATTATTAAGTTTATGCTATATACATGTACATCATACACAACGATTAACAGTAGTCTACAGCAAATGTAGCGAGGTTGATATATACTGATATAGGCCCCAAGCATTTTCAAAATATGTGTTACCAAAATGTACATCCATTTGTATTAATTTTAGTTTACATGTAGCCTGAGTTGTTCTGTTCTACCACGTGTACAAAATACAAGTAAAAATACTTGATTTAATCATTTTCATGGCAGATTTTTCATGAAATTTCATGTACCGGTATACATGGTACATAAATATATATATTGAAACTGTGTTATGCTATGACAACTTAGATGTTGAGTTAATGAATGCGGAAAGTGTGACAAATATTTGAAATAGGTGGAATGGAATAACAAAAATAGCCATGGCTTGTGGTAATACACTTACATCAAAGCCACATATGAGTACCATAATTATATAATCGCCTAATTTGCATTTAGAAGCATGACAAGTCTTCAATTTCATTCAATATCTACAAATGCTTTCTATTTTAAAATAGAAAAAAAGTTATAAACTAATGATCAGTGAGTACGGAATTTGTGTTGTGCTTTATTTTGGAGATAAGTATGAAGCTGAATGGAAACAAAATTTGTTTTGACATCTATATACACCTGATATATATGGACTGCAATATTGTCGTCAATAAAATGTATATAGATATATTTATCTTTTAAAATCGCACGAAGACCATTCTTGTGATATTTTGCCTATTATTAGTTTATGTATTATATATAGCAGTTGTGTTTACTTGGGAGTTATAAGGTTATGGTGTGAGAAAGAACCTAGTATATGGATTTTATACTGAGGTGGTGGATACACATAATTATAACTTTAAAAGTCGAAATGGGCTTATGTCACTGAATGCTAAATAAAGTCGTGCATAATTTCTTACACTATAATTAAAATTTAAATCATTTATCACACTGCAATTTCAAATAGTTTAATCGCACACTCTATGTTTTTTTTTAAATACTATTTTTTCACGTTTGAACTGTTAACAATTGGTTAAATGTATGTATATTCACGTGTTTACTTAGTTATATTGATTTTCAATATGTATTCATGAAATAAATGCATATGCTCTCCCAGTGTGGAGGTTAATAAAAGATACATATAACCATGCCAAATGTAGGCCTAATTAATCTTTTAATTTTGGTCACTCAGATTCACATTTCTCAATATTTGAAGGTGTTCAATGCTGAAGACAAAAATCTTTCTAACAAAAACTCATATCGTATAACCCAGCAAACACGATACATTGACCCAATGTATCGTCGGCCCAACATTCACCCATCATTGGGTGAATGCATCGTGTTTGCTGGATACATATGGTTCATATCGTACAATATGCAGATCACGTCCTCTCACATATAATTCTATGTACACCTTGTCTATCAAGTCTTATTTGTAATAATCGATGAGAATATGAATCTATTGACCTATCGATAAACTAAAAATAACTAACATAGATCATATAGAGGTGAAGCGTTGGTTGTATAATCCAAACCACTTAGTGTGACGGCTCCACTCCGGCATCAGTTCCGGCATCAGGTAAAACGCCTAAATATATGGGGCTTTTACAAGGTTAACATTGTCACTACATTTAACATAGTTATTGGTATGTAGATCGGTATATGTTCAGCTTTCACCACATTCGTCATTAGCCATTCGATTCACAGTTACCATGGTTACCAGTGAAGTATATAGCCTGACACACCAACCCTCAGATGGTTTGAGAACGGTCAACCAGATATGCCAGGCAGATTTATGCCTTGTAATGTCTGACTTACTCTTACAGCGCGAGGATCGACATTAGACGTCAGATTCTGACGTCTAAAGTCGATCCTCGCACTGTAACAGGAAAACTATTTATAATCTGATAATAGCCGTAGACTCGTAACATAGGTATTCAAATGAAGCGGAAAGAGCTAACATTCATGATGATTTTAAATTGAAAATAACCCTTTGTTTTCCATGATATATAAAAAATTATTTCAGCGCTTTACGGGTTAAATATAAATTATTTGGAACTGAGGGTGGGTGTGTCGGCTTTTCAGGGGTAGATAATTCAATAAAATCTCCCTCTTGAACTTGGCATGATATGCATAATATGTAGGCTACAAGCTAAAGAGAAAGTGAGCAATCACATAGGCTTATTTTACCGCCTTGTCTAATTCTCTCAATGTTACGCACTCTCTATCCGATAAAGCACGCAAAGCAACGACATTAAAAGAATTCGTACGCGAATACAAAAACAGAAATAAAAAGTAGTTACAATATACATATATCAGATTTGTAATTATTGTGTTTGAAATAATATATTTGTTGTCTGCGATTGTGGTTTAATTGTACTCTCAAATGTAATTTATGTATGTGTGTTTGTAGTTGTTATGTTTACAATGTATATACTGTATATATATATATGTGTATATATATGTATGTATGTATGTATATATATTATATCAATACCATACATTATTTTATAAGTTATGTAATATGAGGTTAGGTACTGAGTTATATAAATATACCTCAATATAAAAAATGTCCAAGTATATTTTATTTTATCAATTATTTCCATGTATACAAATCAATCATGTAAATTGTTTTACTTCAAAATGATCACTTCTTCTGTAGATGTTTGTAAAATTATATGTTGCTGCCAAATGGATTGTCAGATTTACCATGTACACGAATTTAAATATATGCTATTATTACTATTTTATATTATATAAGTAAATGAATCATACGAGTTATGTATATATTATTATATTATTTAAATAGTTGTATATATCGATGTATGTTTTTAATGTTTATGTATGAGGGCCCCACGGCGGATGAGCTATGCTCAGTGGGTTGGTACATACATGTATGCATGTTTTTAATTTTTATTGATTTTGTATGTTGTTGTATATACCTGTACCCTCGCTAAATAAAGACTTTATTATTATTATTATTATTATTATTGTGCTTATCTATTTCTCACTACGTGATCAGTGACGTCTAGATCCAGAACATACATAACATTGCTGTCGTCTGCAAATGGTTTCCCATCAAATCGACCAACAACGTTAAGTGAATTGTGTGTTTCTCGTCAGCCTGCTTATTATCATGATTATGTGGACGATCTTATTCATAGGGTCTCTCAATCGATATATGAAATATGATTCTTGTACGAGTCATACCGTATCTGGCCCAGATCACTATCTAGCGTTGTAGGGCTGTTAGCTCATGTATGGATTTGATGTAGGCCCTACCTGAAAAAGCCATTCTGGCTTGATTAAATGACGTACCAGTGCACCAACTGTCATCAGCAGATTACAAAGTATGGGAGAAGAAATCATTCTATGTGCAGAGTTCTCTGTATGACCATGATGACGAGAATGATCCACAGTGACCATCAGAATTGTCTCTGCTTTAAGAACCCCCAATGTGTTCACAATGTACATACTATGACAAATCATTGGTAATAAATTAATTTAAAACACACCACTACATTACTTGCTTTGTCCGACCACTACATTCTAAGCCAGGAATGGAGAGTTATTGTTGATCAAGTACAGACCAATTAAAGGTATGGTCAACTGTCAAAATTCACAGGATAAGGGTCCCCCAGAATGCAATAGTGCCCGTGGGTAGGCCAAGGCCCTATTCCATAATAATACTAAATATGCGTTTCATACCCAAAGCCTCATTAAGAGCAAGTTCTTATATCACAGCAAGTTCATATATACTTCAGCGACATCTATGAGTTAATAATTTAAAGCCCTTGGCCCTTACCCCTACTTGGTCGTTGACTTGCAAACAAACCGACTGTATTACTGCGGGGATGTGGAAACGGCCTGACCCCAAGCTTGTATTGACACCCAGTAAACACAAAACATTTGTATGACTTCATGCAATGTTGGACCAACGTCGAAGACGTTGAGCCGACGTTGTATGTTATACAAATGTCTTGTGTTTGCTGGGAGAAGGATTTTCTCTCAAACATTGTACATTTATCTAATGTTGGTTCAATGTTGAGCCAGCGTCGCAGACGTTGGCCTAAAATTAAAACATCATTGGATCAATGTCTCGTTTGAGTAGTATCTTGTAATCAGTTTAGTGGCTATATTATTGCCGTCAATCTGTACTCAATAGGCTACTGTTGGCCTACACTTGACCGTCCCAGGCATGCGTATTTTGCGGTTGGATTATTCTTTAATCATGGTAGGCCTACGGTTATCAGTCAGGTGTGACCGAGCTGTTGATTATGAGGGATCCTCATTATGATCGGATGTGTTTTAAGTCACTTAAAACCCTCGGGGGCTCTACATTCTTAGCTGTGGAAAAGGCCGAGGCCGAAGGCCGTGGCCTTTTTCACAGCTAAGAATGTAGAGCTCGTCGGGCTTTATCCTATACATCATTGGCATTATGGTCATAGAGCAGATGTAAGAGACAATTAATTGAAGTTGTATAGATACTGATGTTTCATTACTTGTAGCTTGATCACTGAGGGAATGGTTAAAATCTGTTCACGAAAGATTTGTGTCATCAAAAATAAATAATTATCACACAATCATAATATCTAGAGCAGGTGCGAATCCAGAGGCGGGGGAGGGACGACGCTTACTTACCTAATTGGCTCTAATTATATTATGTAATGTTGCAGTTAAGACCCCTCAATACTAATTGCCCTCATTTGAAAAAAAAAGGAGGCATCGACAGAACAAATATGCTATCACTCAAAGTGAATATTGGCAGCCATATAGAACACAATATAACAGCAAGGATACATAACCTGATAACAGCGAAGATGCACTGTAATATATTACTGTGTTAATATTTCTTCTAGATCAAAATAAGTTTTTTTGTCTGAATTAGGCCAATATATGAGAATTATCGAATATGCATAATTAATCTAATATTTTAAGTAAAATGTAATCGGTGCCAATTTAAGAATGATGCTTTAAAAAGACATAATCGTGAGTGCGCATGTCCTTAAAAGGTTACAATTCTTCGGTTATGTAATTGTAACCATTAATAAGTGTACATAGGCATGATAAGCTGGTACTCTTTCAGACCATGATAACTTTATAACTTTTTTAGTTATTTTAGTCAATTTAACATTTAGCATATATCATGTATATAAGACAAAGGCTTGTTTTTTTCCTGATTGTAAGTCTATCATATTATGTTACTGAGAGAGTGACCAGCCCACCACCTAGTTTTAGTCAGGGTTGTCATAAATTCAAAAATTTTCAGGTCTATCAACAGTCCTTGAATTAGAGCTTTTATTGTTAAAATATGATTAAACGAATTATATTTTAGCAAGAAAAATAAAATGAGGGAACTGTCAATGAACCAATCAAGTAGGTGGTGGGCTAGGCGCTTCAAACCCAACAGTGATTTTGAATGATAGAAATAACATAAAACTTTTTATTGTAACGCAAAATTGCTGATAGTTTCATAATCAAGAACACTTTATTCTCGCTTGTTACACTACATTAAACAGTTAAAACTCTTCCAAGCCTGAATTTACCATCGCCACCAATGTCATTTTCATCCACTACAAGCCGCGAATTGCTGTCGCAATTCTCGACTTATAGTGAATGAAGATGACTTGAAGTGGGTGGCAAATGAAAAAAAAGAGTGTTATTTTTAAAACAGTTCCACGAATACTGTTGCTCTAATATCACTAGTTGTAGGAAATTAAGTAATTCTTCAGAGATGCAAGATGATGCTTTGATGCATCGTGAGGGCTTAAAGGGCTAAAGTCATGATTACTGCACTCATATTATTATATGCCCTACTGGCTGTGAAAGGAAACCTGGTCCTCACATGCATTCAAAGCTACATCAGCTAAATTCCAGGGTTGCCATGTCCTTGACTTTTTCAATTCATTCAACGTCCCTGTTCCGTCTATTGATCCAATACATTATATTGAAGTCAATCAAGCCGCTAGCGAAAACAGCATTAACATTAATTCAGCAGTAACTTGAAGGCGCCCGAAGATGATGAAAATCGTATGTGCTTCTTGAAGGAAAGACCGAACTATTGTTTTGAGCGGTGACAACGACGTTACTGCGTGAACCAAACAAACACACTGGAGACAATGTAAGATCAGTCATGAAAGCTGTGTTATTAAACATGTTAACTGCGCTCTAAATGTAGGCTATATGTTCAGCTAACGAAAATTCGGAATCACAATCGCCTTCACACACCTGCTGTGGATATCTAGTAGGCTATCTTTTACGCGTGTCATGCTCTGTGTTTTTTTGAGGAAGGGGGGGGGGTGGTGGAGGGTGAGATACCGCCTTACTAAAAATATCCAACATTTATCACATTTATTGGGAACAAAATAATGTGTGTTCAAAACACCAAGATTTGCAAATGTTTGGTATAGAATTAACATCATTAAATAATTTTCACCCACTCCAAGTTGTGGCTCGAAATTTTAAATAAGATAACATAGCGGGAAAAAGGGCCAATAACATATCTTTGAATGTGTTTCAAATAATTAATTATCTGTCCAAAATAAAACTTTCGTTCCGGGTTGACAGTAAGGAGTTTCCACAATACCACTGTCCAATAAAATATATATAATCAGTACAGAATAGTGGTTTCTGAGGCATATGGCATACCCTCCTGAAAACTGTGCGATGCTATGAGAAAGGGTGCATTATGGTTACTAAAAAGTGTGGGTATAACCTTCCGGGAACCGCACCTCAATGTGTGTCAATACTAGTATATAGTCTGATTTTATGCCAGAAGTCTACAGCCCGTAAAACCTGAATCTCGGAAGGATTACGTGATATCATTCAAATAGAACCTTCTGCCATCACAGTTTTCTCACGAAGATTGCAAATTTAATTTTAATTTGAAATGTAAAAGTGTTATATCAAACCCAGCAAACACAACGACCCGTGTTGACTGGGTCAACCAATGCTGATTCAATGTTGGCTAGCCGTCTACGACGTCGGCCCAACATTGAAACAGCTCTGGTTCAATGTCTCGTGTTTGCTGGATTGCAGACTTTGGCCAGCATTAAGTCAACGCGTTATTTTGGTTTTGTATACACTATAGCGGTGAAGGTCAGTGGTTCTACATGCCTAGATCCCACCCTTTATTTACTATAACACTGTATAAGCATGATAAGGGGAGTGTTGGTTTATTTATAATACTTTGTCAGCTTAATGATGGCAAAAAAAACACAGCTGACTATTACACAATAATCGTTTACAGTGTAACTATGTCGTGGTAAGTATGATGATGATGCAGCTTTTACACAATACAGAATCCTTATTATCAGCTAGGACTACAACGAGATAAAGTACACAGGTAGGCCTAGAAGTTCTCAACAAAAACACATAACATCCACCCAATGCTGGTTCAATGTTGGCCCAGCGTCGGCATTACTGGCCCAACAATGACCTAAAATTGGTCTATGCTGGGCTAGCGTTTGCTGTTGTTAACTGGGTGCGCATGGTAAGTAGGTCTGGTGATGGCAGGTTCCATTTCCCTCACATGTAACAAAAGCAGCTATGTTCTGGTGTGTACACAAACTCCCAAGTAGTGGAATCTTCAACCTTTAGCAAGCTAAAGGCGCTACATAGCAGCATGTACATTGATAGTAATAGGGCCTACATCATGTACGTGTTCCCAACAAGGACTGTAGTTTCAGCCTCAATGTCTAAGTATTCTACCTTGTACAAGATTTGAGTTTCAAAACGATGCTAAACTGTCTAATCTTTATCGGATGTTACTATATAATATATATTAAAGCATCAACATGATCGAACAATTGTAACAATCAGTGTATCCAACACGACCTGAGTCAATCTATGAAAGAACGAGACTGTAAGGTGTGATTCAGTGTTCAACGGAAGCCTAAGGGTTAACCTTTTAACCGCCAAATTATTCATTTTGAATTTTTACCCACTTGAAGTTGTGTCTCGCTGACGCGATCCACAATTTCAAGTGAGTGAAAATTATTCAGATTTGACAAAATAGAGATCAAGTCTTTTCAAATCTTGCTGGTTGATGTCACATTTTTATCTTTAACATATTTAAGATGTGGTACTTAAGGTGCTAATAAAAAATAAAAACCTGCGGCACCGGCGGTTAAAGGGTTAATATTGTTGAAATAGGCATGTATATTCATATGTTGATATCGATGTTAACCATGTTAACTAGAGATTAATGATACAAATTGAACCATAAACGTCTTGACTGCTGGAATGTTATTAATTTCACCATCCCACAAGAACAATAAACGTCATCATAACCTAATAATATGAACAACAACTATTACAACAATGACACGGTTATCTGTAAAACAGTATTGAAACTACAGACATGTATTAATCAATTACAATAATCCTACTTAACATGCTTAATTTAAACACATAGTAACTGTTTAACATTTGCCTAGAATATACAATAATTATGACAACAGTTAATTCCTTACCTCTTCGTAAAATTTCAGCTGTGGGATAGACTCTTCGCATACATTCTCACAAAAATCTTTGAACAGTAAATATCCTGCAAGAAAGCAAACGAACCTACAGTTATTTTTGGATATTCACATAAGTTTCCACATAGTATGTATCATTCGTTTGTAACACCGCAGATTATGCCGTCCTGGAAACTCTCCCAGGATCTACCCCAGGGTAGATCATATAATTTATTATACCCCGGGGTAGATTATGGGGGCTCCCACAATATGCCCTTCCCTCACTTTCACATGTTTCACGGATTATTCAATAATTGCGGGAAAAGGTTATAGTCTTGGAAGGGTATATTCTGGGAGTCGTAGAAACCTTGCATAGTCTCGGAAAATGGGGGTGTATAGTATAGGAGGGAATAATTTGTCTGGTGTAGCGAGCAGTTTGCTAACACTTGGAATCAAATTCTACACAATAATATGTCGGTACATGTAGCAGTTTTTGGCATGGAGAAAAGGACATTGGCACATGCACAGCGGCACTAACCATGCTAACTGCTACACAATTTTCTTAGAAATTATTCCCTGGGGTACATCCTGGGACATAGAATAGGAATAGATTCTGGAAGCCGCCTGGCATTATATCAGGAAATGGGGTAGATTTTAGGGAGGGGGGGGGCAAATTCTGGGAGTATAGCTCCAAACTTGATACGGTCCGCCAATATGTCGTATCGTGGTAACTTGAATGCAATGTTATGGACTGTGATAACAGTTTGATGACACTCGGCAAACACACAAATTGAAGAGTCAAGTTTAAATGCCACTTTATTTTCTTAGATTGGAGTGCAGATCAACATCAACAGCTCAACTAAATGGCAACATGTAACGTTTACATGGATCAAGTGAATAAACAAGTCATCAACTGACATATGATGTAATGACGATGCAGATATTCAACCTTTTCAGCTCCCCTATCCCACTTAGAATAGTTCCCTATCCCATATGTGCACCACTTAGAATAGTTCCCTATCCCATATGTGCACCACTTAGAATAGTTCCCTATCCCATATGTGCACCACTTAGAATAGTTCCCTATCCCATATGTGCACCACTTAGAATAGTTCCCTATTCCATGTGTGCACCACTTAGAACAGTTTCCTGTTCCATATGTGCACCACTTAGAATAGTTCCCTATTCCATGTGTGCACCACTTAGAACAGTTTCCTGTCCCATGTGTGCACCACTTAGAACAGTTTCCTGTCCGTGTGCACCACTCAGAATAGTCCCCTATCCCATGTGTGCACCACTTAGAATAGTCCCCTGTCCCATGTGTGAACCACTTAGAATAGTTCCCTGTCCCATGTGTGCACCACTTAGAACAGTTTCCTGTCTCATGTGTGCACCACTTAAAATACTTCCCTGTCCCATGTGTGCACCACTTAGAACAGTTTCCTGTCCCATGTGTGCACCACTTGGAATAGTCCCCTGTCCCATGTGTGCACCACTTAGAATAGTCCCCTGTCCCATGTGTGAACCACTTAGAATAGTTCCCTGTTTCATGTGTGCACCACTTAGAACAGTTTCCTGTCCCATGTGTGCACCACTTAGAATAGTTCCCTGTCTCATATGTGCACCACTTATAACAGTTTCCTGTCCCATGTGTGCACCACTGAGAATAGTCCCCTGTCCCATGTGTGCACCACTTGGAACAGTTTCCTGTCCCATGTGTGCACCACTTAGAACAGTTTCCTGTCCCATGTGTGCACCACTTAGAATAGTTCCGTCTCATATGTGCACCACTTAGAATAATTCCCTGTCTCATGTGTGCACCACTTAGAATAGTCCCCTGGCCCATGTGTGCACCACTTAGAACAGTTTCCTGTCCCATGTGTGCACCACTTAAAATACTTCCCTGTCCCACGTGTGCACCACTTAGAACAGTTTCCTGTCCCATGTGTGCACCACTTAGAATAGTTCCCTGTCACATGTGTGCACAACATGGAATAGCTCCCCTGTCCCATGTGTGCACCAGTTAGAATAACCCCCTGTCCCATGTGTGCACCACATGGAATAGCTCCCCTGTCACATGTGTGCACAACATGAAATAGCTCCCCTGTCACATGTGTGCACCAGTTAGAATAATTCCCTGTCCCATGTGTGCACCACAGGAAATAGCTTCCCCGTCGCATGTGTGCACCACTTGCAGGCATTAAAATAAGCGTCCGACCGTCCGTCCGTGCCTGGTAAAAACTGTTCAGGTCGGAGAAATGACGGCTACTGCATGCCCGACGGTCCGGTAAACTTTTAGCGCAGGACACTGAGATCACCGTGACAGATACATGCAGGGCCTATACGCTAACACACTGCCGCCGCTATGTGCTATAGGACAGGCAATGGCCTGGGTGCTGACATCAGGCATGGAGCTATTTTTAGAACGACGGAGTCCCGCCTTGTCCTAAAGCAGGATCACCCCACCGCATCACGTGCAGTCTACCAGTATACAATATGACGCTCGCTTCACTGACCGGCATAGATTATACACACCACTGGCAACATTGTATTGAGGCTACTCATGCGGGGGTGATATGACAATCAATCATAATTAGGCCTACAAGAATGATTGCGTTTTAATGCGAATTTAAATTTTAACATTTTAATAATGCAATTTTAATAGCACAAACAATAAACTAGTTTGCAGGAACACCTTATTTTCTTTAGTTTAGACTTTAGGAGTTTAGTAGGCTACAAGTGTAAATGCGCCCTGGGGCCCCTGCTTGAGCACCTGGATGGGACATTCTTGAAGGCCTAATCCCGCAGTCTGTAATGAACCAGATCATTTTAATTCGCTCTCTGAGTCTGTAAGTTGTAACAGTTCAATGGCCTTCTTCAATTTAAAGTATGTGCCTGGGGCAATCCCAGGAAAAGCACCTAGGCCCACAGTAAAGAGAAGCGCTGGAGACATTGCTAAAAAGCAACAAGAATATGAAAACGAAAAACGAAGTAGATGTTATCAGGCTCATTGGAAAGAGGGACGGCCATGGCTTAATTATAGTGAAGAGAAAATGACATGTGCTTGGTGCATTGAAGCTGGGAAAAAATCACAGTGGGTGAGCTTGAGAGGCCAGAATGCCTTTCTTACTGGATGTACCAATTTTAGAGTGGATAGTTTGAATGACCATGCAAGTTCAATTGGTCACCAAAACGCAGAAAAAATGCATAATGCAAAAACACAGCCTGCCTCCAACAGCACAGCAGGAGTAGCCCTCAGGCAACTTACAGTGAAGTCTAGAGAGAAGTTGACTCTAAAAATGAGAAATGTTCATGCCGTCACTAAGATGGACCGGCCATTCACTGAATACTTACATCTTTGTGATCTGGATGAAGCCAAGGGTCTGTCTCCAGGAACTGCTTATCGCAACGTTGCTTCATGCAGTACACTGCTTCAGAGTATAGCCGATCCCATCAGACAGAAAACTAAAGCTATGGTTGATGAGGCCAGATTTGTTTCATTGACATCAGATGGTTCAACAGATGTGACTGGCACAGAGCAAGAAAGCCTGTATCTAAGATTTTGTCTGAAAGGAACTATAATACACCGTTTCTTACATATTGGAAAACCAGAAGATACCACAGCTGCAGGTATTTTCAAGTTTATTTCTGAGGCCTCGGAGCGAGAGGGCATATTGAATGCGGCAACCCTTGTTGGTTTTGGTTCAGATGGTGCAGCCAATATGATGGGTCACAAGACTGGCGTTGGTGTTCGCCTTCAGGAACTTCACACAGAACTTGTTCTTGTTAAATGCTTGGCACACAGACTTGAATCCTGTTTTAAAGATGCTGTTAAAAAGGTGAACATGTATGATCGAGCTATGTCATTACTTATTGGACTGTACTACATGTACAAAAAAAGTCCAAAGCAACGGGAGCATCTGCTGAGGTGCTTTAAAATCTGCAATGTCAAAGTTGCTATGCCGACACGAGTAGGAGGAATCAGGTGGCTCGGACACCTCGACCATGCATTGGATGTGTTTTTTAGGAGCTACCCAGCCATCATATCACATCTCCAGAACAACAGCCATGGCAACCCAAAGGTGGAGGGATTTGCTAAGTTAGCCATGTCAAAGGCTATTATAATATTTCTCTTGGAGTTGCAGGATATTATTAAACCTCTGCAAATTCTCTCCAAGTGTTTGCAACGAAAGGATGCAACACTTGGCGAGAGCAAGGAGCTCATGGATGTCACCAAAGATGCATTGTCACTATGTAAAACATCCTGTAGTGATGCAACTGTAAGGGTTGAAGAGACATCCACGTTTAAAGGGACAAAACTCTCAACACAAGGTAATCCAAGATCCGCCTCATCATTGGCATTTAAGAATGTCTTAGTGGATCAATTACTAGTCAGCATGCAATGCAGATTCAGTGACATAAATAGCAGTGTATTGAGCGCTACTAAGCTGACCAATCTGAACAAGTGGCCTTCCCCATCTGCAACAGTTGAAATTGAAGAGTATGGTAATGTAGCCATTGGGGAGGTGACCGCTCACTTCAATTCAAGCCTGCAGAGCCAGGATATTGAGCCTGATAGTGTTTCGCGAGAATGGAAGAAGCTCAAGTGTATCATATACCGCAACCACAGTAATGAATTACAAACACTAAAATGGTCAAAGGTAATGCAGTCCTATCCTGAATCTGGTATTGAAAATGTTCTGGCAGTCATTAGCCTCCTCCTAAGCCTACCACCTACTAGTGTTTTTAATGAAACCTCCTTTTCCCAAATGAAATATGTAAAAAATAACAGGAGGGGGCGACTGTCCCATAATAATTTGAACAATTCATTGCTTGTGCGGATTAAGGGTGCCAGCATTGCTGATTTTAATGTGGATGAATGTGTGGAGAACTTCATAATGCCGTCATCAGCAGGCTGTCAGAGGCGAATCAGGGAGAGGTGCAATAGAAAGATTACCCAGGACCCAGCGGCCACCAGCTCGAGCCGTATGTCACTGGTTGACAGTAACCTATCATCCAGCTCTGATGAATCAGACCCCAGCTGTAGCAGCAGTGAATCTGAATAAACTTAGCAATTTTAAATTTTCATTCACAAGTTAGGATGAGATTCGAACGGAGTTTCGATTTAATACCTAAGGGACAAGTAAATGTGTTTAAGCTGACAAGTGTTATATCTACATGATTTAACAGTGTGTCACTACTATGTTGGTAGGAAATTTGCGGTCCGGTAAAAAACCCACAGGTCGGATAAAACATAAAGTTTACCAGCCCTGTTGTCCGATAAAGTTTTTTTCTTATTTTAAAGCCTGCACTTGGACTAGCTCCCCTGTATATACCATATATGTGCACCACATGGAATAGCTCTCTATCAAATGTGTGCACCACAGGATATCGCTTCCTGTCGCAAGTGTGCATCACTTGGGATAGCTCCCCTGTAGCATATGTGCATCATATGGAATAGCTCCCCCGTCGCATGTGTGCATAACAGCGAATAGCTCCCCTGACGCATGTGTGCATAACAGGGAATAGCTCCCATGTCGTATGTGTTCACCTCATGGAACAGCTCCCCTGAAGCATGTGTGCATCATATGGAATAGCTCCCATGTCGCATGTGGGCATAGTAGCGAATAGCTCCCCTGTTGCATGCGTGCATAACAGTGAATAGCTCCCTGTAGTATGTATGCATACCAGAGAATAGCTCCCCTGTCGCATGTGTGCACCACATGGAATAGTTCCCCTGTCGTATGTGTGCACCACATGGAATAGTTCCCCTGTCGCATGTGTGCATCACAGGGGATAGCTCCATTGTTGCATGTGTGCACCACTACTGTATAATAGATTATTATATTTTGTAAACAAACATTCATTATTGTATAAATATCAATTTGGTTTCCGTAAAGGTTACTCAACGAATTTTGCAATGATAATTTTAATTGATAAAATATCTCAGGCATTGGATGAAGGTAATTATGTACTAGGTATTTTTATCGACTTATCAAAGGCGTTTGATACTGTTAACCACTCTATTTTATGTGAAAAACTTGAATTTTATGGGATTAGGGGGATTGCACTAGATTTGATTAGGAATTATTTATCTGACAGATCGCACTATGTGGAATATAATAATGATACATCAGAAATCATGCTGTAACATGTGGGGTCCCACAGGGATCCATCCTTGGTCCGCTATTATTTCTTTTGTATGTGGATGATATGTACCTCGTATCAAGCTGTTTATATTCTATTGTTTTTTGCTGATGATACTAATGTATTTTTAAGTGGTAAGGATCCAGATGTTTTTTTCGGAAATGATGAATAAAGAATTATGTAAATTATTTAAATGGCTATTAGCAAAAAAACTATCCCTTCATGTGAAGAAAACACGTTATCTTTTATTTTGATCTTAACATAAATATGTACCTACTATGAAAACTCAGGTAAAAATAATGGATGAATGTATTGGGGAAGTGCAAAGTACTAAATTTCTGGGTGTTGTTATTGACTGTCAATTGAATTGTTCTAAACTATATAAAGACTAAAGTCAGTAAGGGGATAGGAATAATCAATAGGATTAAACAATTTATAAACAAAGGACACTAAGAACATTGTACTTCTCATTTGTGTATTTGTATCTATACTATTGTATTAAAGTTTGGGGCAACGCTCAAGACTGTTACAGGGACACGATTGTTAAGTTACAGAAGAGAGCTGTGCGCATTATTTCTTGCTCACCGTTATTAGCGCATTTCGAACCTTTGTTTATACATTTAAAAATACTTCAATTTAATAAGCTCTATTTTTATGCGGTAGCTGTTTTTATGTACAAGTACGAACATAATTTATTACCATCAATCATATGTATGTCTATAACCACTGATAACAGAGATGTTCACCAGGTTAACACTAGACAAGCAGATAAAGTTCGTCCCGCTAAATATAGAACTGTTCTTGCAAGTAAATCTCTTAGAATTTCGGCCGTAGGAATTTGGAATGATATACTTTCAAATCTTGATGTAAACTTATCTTTCTCTTTGTTTGAAAAACGTCTATTTGAGTTTTGTCTACATTAATTATTTCTTTATTTTGGCTAAAACAGCAGTTGTTATATTTCATGAGTATTCCTGTATGGTTAAGTTAACATCATCTCTATTTGTGTTATGTTTTATTCATTGTTATATATATTGTTATATATATATATTGGCACATATGCCTATTTTTGCTGCACTCATTTCGATTGTAGTAATTAAATTTGCGTAATTAATGCTAGGACACAATTATATCCCATGATTATTTGTCAATTTTGGCACAATGATATTTTATATTGGTCATGCATGTCATGTGTGTATTGTTATGTGTCAATAAACTATTCTATTCTATTCTATTCTATTCTATTCTATTCTATTCTATTCTATTCTATTCTATTCTATTCTATTCTATTCTATTCTATTCTATTCTATTCTATTCTATTCTATTCTATTCTTTTCTATTCTATTCTACAGGGAATATCTCCCTATCGCAAGTGTGCACAAAAAAAGCTCCCCTGTCGTATGTGTGCACCAAAAAGAAGAGCTCGCCTGCAGCATGTGTGCACAACATGGAATGGCTCCACTGTCGCATATGTGGCACCATGGGGAATATATCCCCTGTCGCATGTGTATATAACAAGAAAAGCTGCCCTGTCGCATGTTTGCACCACATGGAATAACTCCCCTGTCGCATGTGTGCACCACATGGAATAACTCGCCTGTCGCATGTTTGCACCACATGGAATAACTCCCCTGTCGCATGTGTGCACCACATTGAATAGTTCGCCTGTCGCATGTGCGCACCAAAGGAATAGCTGCCCTGTCGCAGTGTGCACCACAGGGAATCGCTCCCTGTCGCATGTGTGCTTAACGGGGAATAGCTCCCCTGTAGCATGTGTACAAAACAGGGAATAGCTCCCCAGTCGCATGTGTGCACCACATGGAATAGCTCCCCTGCCGCATGTGTGCATAACAGCGAATAGCTATGTGTACGTATGTGTGCGTAACAGGGAATGGCTCCCCTGTCGTATGTGTGCGTAACAGGGGATAGCTCCCCTGTCGTATGTGTGCGTAACAGGGGATAGCTCCCCTGTCGTATGTGTGCGTAACAGGAAATAGCTTCCTGTTGTATGTATGCATAACAGGGAATAGCTCCCTGTCGTATGTATGCATAACAGGGAATAGCTTCCGGGTCCCTGTCGTATACGTGTACCTCATGGAATAGTTTCCCTGTCGCATGTGTGCATTACAGGGAATAACTCTCCTGTCGCATGTGTGCACTACACGGAATATCTCCCCTGTCGCATGCGTGCACCAAAGAGAATAGCTCCCCTGTCGCATGTGTGCACCTCAGGAAATAGATCCCCTGTCGCATGTGTGCACCACATAGAGTAACTCCCCTGTAGTATGTGTGCACCACATGGAATAGCTCGCCTGTCGCATGTGTGCATAACAGAAAATAGCTCCACTGTCGCATGTGTACATAACAGGGAATATCTCCACTGTCGCATGTGTGCATAACAGGGAATAGCTCCACTGTCGTATTTGTGCATCGCATGGAACTTATCTGCTGTCGTATGTGTGCATAACAGGGAATAGCTCCACTGTCGTATTTGTGCATCGCATGGAACTTATCTGCTGTCGTATGTGTGCATAACAGGGAATAGCTCTCCTGTCGCATTTATGAACAACAGAGAATAGCTCCCCTGTCGCATAACTGCACCACAGGGAATAGCTCCCCTGTCGCATGATTGCACCAAATGGAATATCTCCCCTGTCGCATGATTGCACCACAAAGAGTAGCTCCCCTGTCGTATGTTTGCATAAAAGGGAATAGCTCCCCTGTCGCATGTGTGCACTACATGGAATAACTCACATGTATGTACAACAGAGAATAGCTCCCCTGTCGCTTGTGTGCACTGCAGGGAATAGCACCCATGTAGCATGTGTGCACCACAGAAAATAGATCCCCTGTCGTATGTGTGCACCACATAAAATAGCTCCCCTGTCGCGTGTGTACACTACAGGGAATAGCCCCCCTGTCGCATGTGTGCACCACAAAGTATAGCTCCCTGTTGCATATGTGAACAATGCATGTATGCTCCAGAGAAAATAGCTCCCCTATTGCATACGTGCACCACATGTAATAGCTCCGGGCCCTTTCGCATGTGTGCATAGCAGAGAATAGTTCCCCTGTTGTGTTAACAGGGAATATATCCCCTGTAGCATTTGTGCACAGCAGGGAATAGCTCTCCTGTAGAAAACATGTGTGCATAACAGGGAATAGCTCCCCTGTCGCATGTGTGCACTACTTGGAATAGCTCCACTGCCGGATGTGTGCACCACAGGGAATAGCTCCCTTGTCGCATGTGTACCCCACTTGGGAGTAGATCCACTGTCGCATGTGTGCACCACATAGAATTGCTCCCCTGGTGCATGTGTGCACCACTCGGAATAGCTCCACTGTCGCATGTGTGCACCACATGGAACAGCTCCCCTGTCGCATGTGTGTACCACAGGGAATAGCTCCCCTGTCGCATGTGTTCACCATGGGACAGCTCCCCTGTCGCATGTGTGTACCACAGGGAATAGCTCCCCTGTCGCATGTGTGCACCACGTGGAATAGTTCCCCTGTCGCGTGTGTGCATCACAGGGAATAGCTCCCCTGGTGCATTTGTGCACCACTGGGAATAGATCCACTGTCGTATGTGTGCCCCACATGGAATAGCTCCACTGTCGCATGTGTGCACCACACGGGACAGCTCCCCTGTCGCATGTGTTCACCACATGGAATAGCTCCCCTGGTGCATTTGTGTCCCACATGGAATAGCTCCACTGTCGCATGTGTGCACCACACGGGACAGCTCCCCTGTCGCTTGTGTGTACCACAGGGAATAGCTCCCAGTATTGCACACCAGAGGGAATAGCTCGCCTGTAGCATGTGTGCACCACAGACAATAGCTCCCTGTGGCATGTGTGAATAACGTGGAATAGCTCCCCTTTCACATGTGTGCACCAAAGAAAAGAGCTCCCCTATTGCACACATGCACCACATGGGATAGCTCCCCTTGCGCATGTGTGTCTAACAGGAAATAGGTCTCCTGTCGCATGTGTGCACCACAATCACCATGGGATAAAATAGTAAAGAGAGGTATTATCCATCGCAATAAGCATGCTAGGCAAGATCCAATGCCAGTAGTCAGGCTTTCATATCTCCAATGTATTTGCAAATAACACCGCGAAATCACATCATTTTGATGTTTATTATCACTTTTTTTTAGAGGGAGCATGTCCCGGACCCACACAGCTGGGACCGTCATGCCAAGTGACTTATCATGCTTATTAAATATTCAAGCATCTCTTTTAGCTTGGCTCATTTCAGGATATGCCACTGCTATATCGCTACATCCAAAATGATCCAGGTGTTTGTAGATATTTTCTTGTGGCTGAAGTCATTCGATAAATGTAGAGCGTTGTCCCCACTTCGGGCTTCTTTCGGCCGCAATTTTGCCACGATTGTGCCTAAAGCGACGTAAAGCAATATTCACTCACTTTCCAAGTAGCATCAGGCGAAATGATTTGTAAATCACTGGCTAACTTACTATTAAATCTTAAATCTAATGACAATATAGTATCTGTATGTTTGTCCGTCTTCACAACATTTACATGGTAACATGGTTAAGCTGTACTCTTAATATATTGTTTGTACCCATCAATCCATCTGTCCATTGTTTTTAGGTATTAATATGATAATACCACGGTGTACACACATGTACACACACAACCAGGGAACATGGATTAAAGGAAAATCTAATGTAATGTAGAACCTACATGTAATAACATCAGTACATATAGTATATCAACATATATATATATTATAATAATATATAATTCTCCACATATTAGGCCTATGTAGGTCACGTCATTCTACCTTTTATCACTGGGATCAGAATGTATATAGTTATAGTGTTATCATAATTATTATATGTATAACCAGATAACATAGGGCTATAATATCCTCTATTGATGTGTCTCACTACACACTGCTTTTGATTGCAGAATCAAAATACTAGTAATAACAATTCAACATGATGGGGTATGAAACCACAATGGAAAAAATAATTTCTTCATATATTAAAATAAAATCTTGTATACATATATTTATTACTAAGATGTTATTAGGCCTAATTTATAAGAAGGAAGTTACAGTTTCCCTTGCAGTAGTACATGTGAATAAATAATAATGTGTTGTTGTATTTTTATCGGCACTCATACTCACGATGCAGCAGTACTGCAACATGTGTAAGTACTATTAAGTGATAATGAGACAAAAATATAAGGATCCATTTATTAAGGGCTACCCTATGATTAACTCAAGACAACCCACCAAACAGTTAACACGACACGTTGACCCAATGCTAGGCTTTACAGGGGAAAAAATTCATCATTTTTATCCACTAGCCAGCCGGGCTAGTCGAACTAAAAATCCACTAGCCCTTATGATTTTTTAATCGCCCTTACTAGTTGCCGGACTATGCGCGATATTGCTGAATCATTGGTTAATGATTTTTTCCCCTTCTAACCCATCTTCCGTAGGCTTAGCCTGAGCATTTTTGCTGCAGGTGGGCATTTTAGCTTTAATCTGCAGCTGTTTAAGCTCTAGTGAAGTCAGAGTGACCAGCCACGCCACCTAAAAATGTCTCTGTCGGCCTTTATCTTCATATAAAGTTACGTTATTGAACCAGCATTTCTTCTCCAGTTTACTCTATTTTCTTAGCTGGTGGCGACCCCACCTCTCATAATTCACTTAGATTTAATTAGCTGTTCATAATTATTACATGTACAGACAATTAATTTAATCCGACATTGGCTCACTAGTATTCATTCCAACTTGGAGAAAGAAGGGGCCATGTTGCCCACTTCGGTGAAAAAAGGGGCCATCTAAAAAAAACACGTAAACTGTTCTGCCAATATAATCAAGTCAGTTATTTTAAACATAATAAAAATGATGTCAAATAAGCATACTTGAAAAAAATATATATATATTCTTTCATATCGTTTAGGGGCTATTCAAGGTAACTGAACTTGATATGTAGTCCTATCAACAAAGAAGTAGGGAAGTCTATGGAGCTCTAGCCTCTATGGCATCATGACACAGCAAGGCACAACATAACTGGGATAAAAAGGTTATCTCAGGTGAATTAAATTAGGCCTTTTCTGGGGTGTAATTTACTTTGTGTTAGGCCTATTGGCATGGTTAGACCTTCTTAGTCTAAACACCCCTACATGTCCAGTTATTCACATCGTTTCTGCGCCGACATACATGCGCCAGCGGCAGCCCTGTGTGTGACTGAAACTGGAGTATTAGCCACAGCTTGCATTCACACAAAATTGCAACACGTTTTTGCAGACGTTTTTATGTAAGATTAATGCTTGATTCATCAGGTCTATAATACATGAGTCTTTTAGAATCAGCAACAAATCTGCATCTATTCACCCACAGCTCGTTGGGCAATGAAATGTTGTCAGCATGCATGTATGTCAAAAAACTAGATAAATGATCTTCTTGATCAGTGCCATTTTGAACTGTGAAATATCGGGTGAAACGAATGCTGGGAACCACGACGCAAAAAGTGACGCTGTGGGCTGTCATGGCTACCGCAGATCGGGCCACATGCAATAAACGCGCCCACGCACCGCTGATTGACCAGGCCGTAGGTATACTGGTCAGTAGTTTGTTTAACAACTTGGTGAACGGGATTTTTATGTCCACGTGTGTCAGCATCAAACTTGATGCAGTTGCTCACTTTTTGGTGTGCCAAATCTTGAATTATGTGCGCTTATGTGCTCCTCAAATGTAGGTCCCCCTAAAAGGCTGATACACACAACCACGTGTGAGCCGAAACAACGCTCTGTAGCGCGCAACGACGACGACGCCTGTACATGCTGTGCGGCGCTCTGCAGTTATGCGTAAATTTAGCCACACATGATCTGCGGATCGCACAGGGAATCAGTCGCCAGCAGGGATAGTGACATGCTGATTTACAATCGCCCTTACATAATTCTTGTCGCCACGGGCGACCGGGCGTATGTGAATTTGCATCCCTGGGCTTATGTTGGACCAGAGTCGTAGACAGTGGGCCAACATTTGCCCATCCGGCCATCCCGTGAGCTATTTCCCCATCCCCAACCTCTCCAATTAAAAATTAAATATAAGTCATTACCCACGAGTATCAGTCAGATGTGTCGTCTAAGCAATGCTAATGAGGTCAGCTGGACATTATGCCCAGAAAAGATGATGCATTGACCCGATATTGTTTTGATGTTGGGCCGACGTCGCGAACGTTGGGCCAGCACCAAAACAACATTGGATCAACGTTTCGTGTTTGCTGGGTGTACATACAAGGCGCCGTCAAGTGTTACGTCATAGGCGTGAGTGCGGTTACGTCATAGGCGTGAGTGCGCGGTGGTGTAATAGGGATGGTTTATACAAAGGTTTGAGCTACAACGGTCAGACAAGAGATGGAAACGATGTCGGGACTGATAATTCAACTGGGTTTGACCTTTTTGGGATTTTGAAACGACAACATGACGCAAATAAGGCTGAAAATGGCTTTATGAAAAAGTGAGTTAAAAATTGCTTTATTTGTTGTGAAAAGTGCACAAATATTCGTATGGGTACCCAGCAAACACGAGACATCGATTCAATGTTGGACCAATGTTGGGCCACCGTCTAAGACGCTGGCCCAACATTGGTCCAACATTAGATTGATGTCTCCTGTTTGCTGGGTAATAAGTAATTTCCTAGTTCAGTTAGATTTTATTTATTTATTTATTCATTTATAATGATGAGCAATTTTACTATTTTAGGCAATAATGTGTAGCCAGTACAATAGCGTTATCTTTGAACTTGCAAGTATCGCTATTCAGCATTGAAATGAAGAATTAGTTAACCAGTTAACATCCATGGAATGTTGTTTAAAATCAGTTTTACATTACTAGGCCTTTTTATTACATATACACGATATGGGGGTTACATTGTAGTTTCAAAGATTTTGTATATTGTTGTTTCTTTATATTGATGTTCATGTATATCAACATGACATCCCTTGGTAAATAAAACTCAGTTCTGTTTTCATATAATACGATGAGTTGGAGTATCGGTACAGATCTTGCAGACTATTATCTGATTGCACCAACATCATATCATATTAATTAGGGTTATACAGGTTATATGTCCCGTATTGATTTGGCTTCTACGATTTTGTTATTGATTATAATACATTAGGCCTTATCAGTTCTGTTCATGTTATTGTCGTGTGTGTTTACCCAGCAAACATGAACAATTGATACAAAGATGGGTCAATGTTGGGCCGGCATCGTAGACGACGGCACAACATCAAATGAATATTTGGCCAATGTCTGGGTGGGTAAGTACACAGCATTTATTATAAGTGTTGTCGCTATGATACGATTAATATATAGGCCTAGACCTATATTTGACGAGCCCATTTTGAGTAGGAAGTGGTTCCAGTTTTAAATACACGAACGAATGCCAATGTGTTAATTATTACCAAAAATGGCTGTCTAATTATCATTGTGTACAGACAGCTTACGTTGACAGCGTTACGCTTGAGTGAGCTGGCTGTCACATGATTATATGATCCAGTCCTGAGCGTATCCAATGGCGACCCTCGCTCGGCTGTCACTCAAGTTTGACATCCAGCATAACAGCTCAATGCTACCAGATAAAAACACACTTACCCAATTTCTGGTTGAAGATCTTGTCGAATGTCACTTCACCCATTTTCTGTAGATGTTTGTGCATCACACTTCGGACACTAAAATACAGACAAACCAAGTTGATCAAAAATTCACCTTTGCCTAAGAATTGATAATGAGGTCCAAATAATATATTTAGGGGGCGATGCTTTGACAGCTGTCAGCATGAAAATAAATATAGCAACATAAATATGCATCAGTTGAGTTATTACCTGGGATCCGGTAGAACAATTTTTTTGCTAGCTCTAGCTGCTGGAGTGGATTTGCTTTTCTCCATAGCCATGAGGTAGCTGACATCGGCCAATACGGCCTCCAAATCCGCCATTTTGCTGTTGGCGAAGGACTCGAGCTATATGACGGCCTATGTTCTGAGGCTTCAGATGGCCTAATAGCGCTGGGTCCTTTCCCAGAGATAAGACTAGTTGCACTAAAAAATCCTACTTTTGATCGGCTAACAGCAATTAGCCCGCTCAGTTTTCCCTAAAACAGTCTATATCCATCTTGTTGTTAAAATGAGAGCATCAGAACGCCATTATCCAGTGAGCTCAACGTAATGATATGCGAGAGAGTGGGAGGGTATCTGTGGCGCCGCCAGGCGGACACGTACACACCACACAGTGCAGCGCGCTCTACGCGTCCATGACGTCATCACTAGCAATATCATGAAAGCCAAACAGAACGATGCGACGTGAAGGACGGCGACATTGAACTGCAATATTAATATCGGCTAATTCCCGCTCGCACCTGCAGTGCGGGTATTTGTCTACATATTTCTTAAGACTAGGTATAGTGCTATATCATACATAAAC
Organism: Flabesymbios commensalis; assembly: GCA_964017125.1. Taxonomy (NCBI): domain Eukaryota; kingdom Metazoa; phylum Annelida; class Polychaeta; order Terebellida; family Flabelligeridae; genus Flabesymbios; species Flabesymbios commensalis. The sequence continues at coordinate 53,460,348 of OZ024903.1, forward strand.
TGCACTGCTAATCCGATCATGGTATCGATGCTCGTGTAGCAAGTCACGTCAACGTCCGACATCAGTGTTTATACATGGTTACTATAGTCAGATAGTAGGCTTCAATATCCATACCATACTTATTATATCACCCATATTACCAGGCTTTACACCGGGCTTTACACCACGGTAATCAGTGGTGATTGCGTTAAATGCTATCGAAATATGAGCCTGCTACGTGACAAATTGCTTGGACCTCTATCTCTCTATATATATTGCAGCAAGTATATAATTAATACATACAGAGTATATACATCAATTTTGGTCGAACCAAAAATATAATTACCGGTACCATACTTAATCAGCATCATGCAGACCTAAAGTTAATTGAAATACCAGCATTATGGACTCCAAAATAAATTAATAAAATACCACTTACACAGCTAGATTTATAGATATTTGTTTATGATCAGAAGTTCATGCAGACTTATTCGTTATTAAATTGACACAATGATACATTTGTTACACAGTCTGATAGTTCTCTGTTAAAAGGGAAAAAAATAGACAATGATATAAAATATATAATTATACAAGTATTAACATGCTAAGGCTAAATTACCTGTGATCACGCTGAGAATTAGTTATCAACTTAGAATATAAATATAATGTACTAATACATATAGAAGAAAAAGAAGAATGTGTGCTTGTATTACCATACAATGTACAATATTATTTGAATCCAAAAACTAAATCTACAATACAGGATGGTAATGAGACATCCATGCATCCATAGAGACTTTGAAATACGCTGGCAAGGATGTCAACTGATTAGATGTACATTAAGCAATAGCAAATAAAATGAATTGCAGCTGATGTATGGAAGAAAACAAACAATAGGAAGACACGAAACGTTATTATGTAATTTTATTAGAAATATTATATAAGAAAAAAACATCCCTCAAAGTTGTGTGTCTTGTCTTGCAAACAAAACTTAGCGAATTATGATGACATTACAGACTGAGAAAACAAGATGTGGAGAAAATCGAATAGTGTGTTATGTGTTAAAAACAAATATGAAATGACAGAAATATTAATCATGTTCGGACTCGTTAACATGCATAGCAATTTGTTATCTGGCATGTCACAAAACAGTTTTGTTTTGCAATGCAAGTAGGCCTATATTCAATGCATAGACCTAATTACAATGTAATGAACATACCTAATTACACTTTTTACTGGCCACACAAGTATAGACATATATGTTATTATTATCTGTTCCTCGCTCAGATATAATTAAAAATAATAACCATTTAAAAATATATACATGATAACTAATAGGCTTAAAAACAAGACTGGCGATATTGTCGTGTGCAAACGTAGGTATATATAAATATACGGGTATGCATGATGCATCAAAGTATATGATGTCCATTATGCTTAGGCAGACCAGGACTATAATTTTAATGATATGTACACATTAGTCCCTATAATATTATGAAGACAAGCTGTATGGTAATTGACCCTTTGCCAGCTAAATGATCTGATTTTAACCCACTTCAAGTTGTGTCTCGCTACCGCCCGCGTGTTTAACCCTTTAAACCCTCACGATGCATTAAAGCTTCATTTTACATCCCTGAAACAAACTTAATTCTCATAAAACTAAGTGTTTTAGAACGGATATTTCCATGAAACTGGTTTACCAATACAAAGCATTTTTCTTTAATTTTTCAACCACATCAAATCATCTTCTTCCACTATAAGTCGAGAATTGCGACAGCAATTCGCGGTTTGTAGTGGATGAAGATTACAATGATAAATTCAGGCCCGAAAGGGTTGAACACTCATTTCATTCCAATAACTGGGATTTAACCTGCTAATAAAACAAATTAAAAAATATTTTAGTCGTGCTTTATTTATGTTCCAATTAGCCGCAAATAAAATTACTAGCCACAATTAAGCTTATTAACGTTTTGAAAATATAATTTTAAAAAAATATATAAAAAAAATAATTTTTAACAAATATAGAGATTGGCAAAAGTGAAATACCCATTTTTTGTGTGCTTTAGATTGGATAATAAGCATGATAAGTTTTGCTCTCATTCTTTCTAATTATTGAAATTTACTTAGACATATCATCTCGTGGATCATATATTATATAAGATCAATTATCTCGTGGTCAAATCACAAAAAGTATTATTTTGTGCGAAGTGTAGAACCTTATATGCCTCTTTTTGATGTATTGTGAATATAACATTTACTTTTGGTATCGTTTTGATGTTTTATTGTCATCTTCAAGATCAAAATGACAATTTTAAGAATTTCAGATTTTCGTTATTTAAATATAAACTGTGAAAATATTGTACCATAATGCATAATAATGAATGAAGTATGTATTTCGATGGTTCTATTTAAAATACTATGCTATGCTATGCTATGCTATGCTATGCTATGCTATGCTATGCTATGCTATGCTATGCTATGCTATGCTATGCTATGCTATGCTATCTTTTTCTTCGTGAAAAAGAAAATTCGTAAAAAAAGGATTGTTCTTCTGAAATTTTAATTCGTGAAAAAAAATCGTAAAAAAAGAATTTTCCCCCGAAATTTTAATTCTTGACCAAGAAATTATTTTAGTCCTGACGGATTATTCTAACACCCCCCCCCCCCCCCGATGCGTTTTACTGAATTATCAGCCAATGTCCTGTGCGAGACGTTCATTACTTTTAGCACCACTTCTGCATGAGTATGTAGGCCTACAGTATGCAGTTACCTAGCAAACACAAACCATTTGTATAACATTTTTACAACGTTGACCCAACGTCTTCAAAATTGGTCCAAAATTGTATAAATGTTATACAAATGCCTTGCTGTCGCTGGATATATTAGGCGTCACATACATACATATATTTTATCAGCCTATACGGATGTCAGACTCAATTAGCCTATAGATAAACATACATTATGAATATTTGACTATCAGTGGTCCTATTTATATTGAAAACAATCGAGTGGGCAATGAATTAAATAGCCATTTCCAGTGAATCAAGTAACTTTGACAATTTATCAAAGCGAAGGATATAAAGATACCTAAATTTTATAATTTTTTATCGTTTTAGCTCAAAATTAAAGAGACAAAATAAACCATAGCCACATAAATGTAGCATTTCTCTGTCAAATTCATGAATTTTTAATAAATCAAATTGATATTGTGATGCCGTGAAGTCATAAAGAATACGATATACATATTAGGCCAATAAATAGGACCCATTCCATGACGTGTACTAGACTAACGCCATACGCATCTGCAATTATTTTTCAAATAGAAACATTTCCTTATTAATAATAATTTTTTTATCGTTTGCGGCAGTACACTGAATACAAGTTAGCCATTACAGCGCGGGGATCGACTTTAGTCGACAGAGAATCTGACGTCTTTAGACGTCATAAAGACGTCAGATTCTGACGACAAAAGTAGATCACAGCACAGTAAAAATATTTCGAATGGTCTATTTCCTTAGACCCATGACATAGGTATTCAAATTAATAGGAAATAGCTAACTAAGACATTTATGGTGATTTCTTCAAATTGAAAAAAACCCACTTATTTATTAGCCCATTACGTACCACCTTTTAAACATGTTAAAGATAAAATGTGTCATCAATCAGTAAGATTTGAAAACAGTTGACCGCCATTTTGTCAAATCTGAATAATTTTCTCTCACTTGAAGTTGTGGATCGCGTCAGCAAGAAACAACTTCAAGTGGGTGAAGATTCAAATTGAATAATTTGGCGGCTAAAGAGTTAAAGGGTTAACCCATAAAGTGCTCATCACGTCCATAGCCGTTCTCACCCTTTGTCTTTTATTTGTCCTTCAAACAAGAAAGTAAATTTGAAAAGAGCATCAATTTTGGGATATTGGCGTATATCTTGATTCAAATTATACACATGTAAGTAATTCCTACCCACTTGAATTTGTGCGTCGCGGGAGCGAGACATAACTTCTGGTGGTACATGTAAAAAAATAAATTGTATAATGCAGCGCTTTAGGGGTTAAGCGGAATTGTCATGATATTTTTTGTAAACGCACATGACCTATATATCATATAATTACACCCATAACAGACAACGTAAATAATACCACAATCTTGTCCCTTAAGCCCACACGATGCATTAAAGCATTATTTTACATCCCTGAAAACAGACCTGATTTTCTTAGGACTAGAGGTTTTAAAAATAAAATTTCCATAAAACTGTTTTACCAATACATGAAAATTTTCTTTAATTTCCCACCCACTTCAAATCATCTTCATCCACTACAAGTCGAGAATTGCGACAGCAATTCGCGGCTTTTAGTGAATGAAGATGACAATGGTAAATTCAGGCTTGAAAGGGTTAAATTCGAGTGAACACAAATTTGTCATTTAAAATATTTATGCATGGATACTCAGTGTAGCTACCTGTCTCTCAGCCTTACCTTTTCAGTCTATTCTCAAATTCAGGCCCAATTTTACAAACTTAAATCGAAGGAATAAATTTATCTTCAGAGCCTATCAATTCTTTCAATGCAATTATACCTTTTTAAATTATAATTGGTCGCATATAAGGTGTATGTAGGCCTAGTCGACTTATATTGGGGACAATTTTTGATCAAATTACATGTATGTGTCGTTTTAATGCTGCTCACAGTTCATCATGGCTTTGGTCAGCATTATGATTACTATGCCCACCAATTGTATATTTAGATAGTAGTTTTAGATATTGGTTTAATTAACAGAACATACCGTTTGTTTTATATGTTTAAATATTGCGCTGTTCGTTGTTATGTAACTATATATTATCATTTTAATGCCTCTCATAATCATCTCCTTGGGACTAAAACGTGCTAATTGTCACTTCATAGGTGGCAATTAGCACATTTTCATACCAAGCAGACGATAATACAGGTTTCATGTTTTTATACTCTACTTCATACCTTTTAAATTTAAAATTCTGGTGACGTCTACGCATACCCAATTACTCAAGTATAAAGACTAATTTATGATGTATCTTGTCATAATAATGCTCATGTAATTATGAAATAATGGGCAGGTAATATCCTCATACATAGGCTACACCTTTACAGTTATCATGTTTATAGCACCTACCAGGCCGTGTATACATATGTGCGAGTGGTCGGGCCAGGCTTATATATGATTATTTTACCTTATTATAAAAATTAGGTGGACATTTTCCCATGTCCCATGTAATATAGACCGCGCAACGGCCAGCTAATCTGTATCTAAATGTGTAAGGAGAGTATGAGATGAGACGTAAATTAGATGGTTCGTCACAAGGCATTAATTAGTCTAATGATAGTGGAGGGCCAGCGGTGATTGTGTGTTGGCGGTATTGTGTCAGGAAGCACGAGACATTGAACCAATGTGGGGTTGATGTTGGCCCAGCGTCTACGACGCTGGACCAACATCAACCCCACATTAACAATATAGTATGGTTGACAATATAGTATGGATCTTAACCCTTAGAGCACTAAGCCAAAAAAATTACCGCGATCCACAACTTCAAGTGACTAAAAAATTAGTTTAACTTGCAAAATCTAGGTTGAAATGTATATGATTCTCACAGATTTGAGACATATTTAATTTTTAAAATCTGGTTATCAGGGTTATACAAGACAATTAAAACATGAGAAAACTATTATACTATAATCAACAGTAGTCGACATCGGTGTGCTAAGGGTCACTGTTGGTCTATAAGCTGTCACAATATAATAACGACACAGGTGGAATATAACACAATATTATTGCCTTTCCCTAGACATAGGCCTACTCTGCCTATATTTATAATAACAGAAATTATGTCTTTTAGGAATAAGTTTATTTTACGATATACAATAGCTTATTAAATCCGCTAGTCAAGTTAAATTATATTGATTTCATGAGTGAATGTCAAGAAGGTGTGGGTGTAGGCCTATAACAGAACGCATAATACAGCGAGGGCTATTTCTACCCAAGGGCATAACGAAAATCAATTCCTTTGTAACATTATGGTGTGTGCAAACCCTGGAGGAATTTCAACTACACAAATAGTATCAATACGTAGGCCACCTGTGTAATAATATATAATTTCCGAGTGGGCTTAATCATGCCCCGAGTGGTTGTACACCTGTAGGCCTAGTCATTAACGACAGTTAATCACAGATATCTGACGTTAGGGGGGTGCTACATTATCATAATAATATCGACATGCATGTTGACCCCCCCCCCTCCATAGAGACGTCTCCACACAGGTGCGCCCACGGCCAGGCATGCTAATTCAGGACGACGTATAGCTGATTTAACCCTTTGCCTGCTAGTCGTTTTTATCCGTTTTATTAACTGATTAAATCACTGTTATCGAGAAAATGTAATGAGTGTTTAAACATCAAGATTTGCGAATGTTCGGTCAAAAATTAAATAAATATGAGTTTTACCGGTTTGGGGGGGGGGGGGGTGGTCATTATCCACTGATTATCCATGACAACCGGTAAAAATTCAGAACAATATTTCGGATATTGTTTCTATTTGCTTCGGTGTACTTCATGGTGTATTCTCTGGCTTTCCAGGGATCCGGCAAAAAATTAAAGTTCTGATTCTGCAACCGATTCGAATTAATCCTGATCCTGATTTCTATGTTCCACTTCAGGTGTTATGAGTGGCCGAATTGATTAGTCGATTAGACTTTATATAAAATTATGCATCTAAGTTGATGTTTTTACACTAATTACTAATTTCGACAATATGTGAGAACAGACGATACTAATTCTTTTTGTAGGGTAGTCGATTTGCGATGACCTACGGAAAACAAATTTCATCTTACCAAACTCTTCGATTTTATGTTCCTCAACACCTCCAGTATCACAGAAAAAAAAGTCCAGAGAGATATACCTTATGCAACTGGGGAAAAATATTGACAGCACTTTTAAAATTTGGCCAATTTATACGAATTATGTCATTTATATCTTCTATAGAACATTAGTTGAGGTCCACTCGATGCATCTCTGGACAAATTTGGCGCAGAGTAAGATTTGAGAATTGTTTATAAGAAAAAATGCTCTCTGAAGAAATTAAGTTAGGGTATGCCCCATGAAAATGTGCGCCGAAAGCGTCAGAACATAAAATCCGAGATGATCGGAAATTCTATTAAAATGACATGGGTCTATATTTTCTATATATAGCTTACGTTTTGTTCGTCACAAAAATCATTCCAATATCTTTAATAATGGTACATGTTAGTTAAGAGCAAAATTCAAGATGGCCGCCATAACTGACAAATGTGATGTTGAAATATATTTTCGGCTAGGATAGCCTACATATCATATGTCTTCATCGACTTCAAGCATTTATTGGTCACAAAAGTACAATTAAAATACTAAATTGTCCCACTTTAGAAAAACTTTATGAGTTTATGGCGAACATAGCGATATAAATTGGGTATCTAGGTGTGAAAATAACTGTTCCATAGGTAAAAAATTGTCATACTTAATATTTGGTTCCTCTATAATATCACTATCACAGATACAATGCCCTGTTATACCGTGAAGATATATTTTGGAGACTACTTTGCAATTTCGACCACTTTATACAGCTTTAATTTTTTTTATTGCCTATATTTATTGTGGTTTTTTTCTCTTACAGGCAAAATTATTGTCATTTCTAATGCCTTAGACATATTTCATCAACCTTAATCTATTCTCGGTTAAAGCCACTACATTGTATAACAAGCAAGTTGAAGTCTCAGAAATAATACAAAATGGACATTTTTGCTAATCCCACCCTTGACGGAGTGTGTGAACACAATGGTCAATTTGATTGATTTATCCTGAGAAGGTATATAACATGGATCGGACAATTATACCAGGTATCTCGAAGGTAATATTTTTTTTCTTTTTGATGTGAGGTGATATGAGAAGAGCAGGAGACATAGCGAAGATTTGGTAGATCATTGTCGAAAAGATGTTTAATCATTGAGACAGAAGAGTGACGTATGGGCACATGATGCTGTGACAATGTTTAATCATTGCATTGATCTGTAGTATATCAATTTTAAGGTAAATTACTTCAGTCACGTTCTTGCTAAATTTGTGTGAATTTGTTTTTGTCACAGGCAATGATCCTGCCTGAAATATTTTATACAGCCCGGAGGAAATCTCTCAGGCGCATTAATAAATTAGCAAACATAAGTCATCAACATAAATAGTACATGTCGCGTGAAACGCGAAACAGATTATATTTAAGTAACATTACACCATCATACACATTTAGTAAACGCAAAATGAACTAATACTAAAATTCTATTATAGATCTTGCAACTCAAGGCAGCAGCTCCACGTTTCAAATAGTCTTAGCTATAGGCATTTTCTGTGTAGTAAAATGTTTCATACGGTGTTCAATTCTAAACACTTATTACATGTTGACACACCTGCTGATGATGCTGTTGTATCGAGTGCATACATCAACTACTAATGCTGAGAAATAATGTGCAACTAAGAAACAACATACCATGAGCTGATCTACCTTCAGTACGAAATAAACATTAGTATTATTACTAATTACGTCCTCGAACCAATTGCAAATTAAATGATCTGTGTCCATGAGTCAGCCATTCGACACATATTTTAATGGAATTCGCTGATTGGAATTATTGTCACCAACCATTGAAACGTGTTGTATTTGTGGATGCCCAGTGTGTATCACTGCACACTTTCCATGCAAGGAACAAGCATCCTTTCATGTAACTTGTTTATCTGCACGCATAAAACCAATATGGATGAATCGTTCACTAATTATTTTACAAAGGCTCAAGTCATCCACGCAATTGTGGTCATATTAACCGCGATGGGGAGGCTTGCCACCATGGTCAACTGTCCATTCAGGATTAATAATTTTACTTCTAAGATACTAAACGTGATCGTCATCTATTGTAGTAAGATATTAAAATTTATTAATTACTTGAATTAATTCATGAATTACCTAATTACTTATGATAATATGCCTATACTTCTGTCTGTAACAGATGACATAGGATACAAATGTTTTTTTATTATTCACACGACATTGTATGGAAGGCGATAAAGGACTCTACATAGAACTGTATAAAGATATTTCGAAAATTATTTCAGTCATTTTTGTTGTGTATGAGTGGAATTGTTGAGGAGCTGGAAAGTATAAGATGGCAATTTTCTCATCAATTTTCTCATCAGAAGTATGGTTTTACGGATAGATTTCCCTAAAAACACGATTAGTTCTCTGGGCGACCTATGGGGCAGCATCAAGGCTGGCGCCTACAGCTACCTTGTGGTTTGTGACACACACACCCCGAGGACAGCCCATATGAACATTTTTCATTGAAATATACACTTAGTTACTGAAACATATTTACTCAAATAGTCCACGAAACAATTTTTTAAAGATTCATAGAAACAAAAGTACTTCAACACCAATAAATAATCAAGGGGTAACTTGCCAGGGTGGTGGAATTGTGGGTATTTTAATGTGTGGGGGTGTATTGGATGGTGCTGCCTAATCAATTGGAATATGTCTACATAATAATAATACAATATATATATTTGTCAATGCCTAATCAATTTTGTACAGTGTATGGTATGTAGTAATTGCTAATTTATGAATGCCACTGAAGGTCTCTTCATCATTCTATGATGATGTTCACATGTGTTTTAACTATCTGTAACCAAGGTTTGATTTGATAGGATTATAGTCTAGACCATTTTGAACAACCCTCGATAGTGTGTTCAATATAATTGTAGCATCAATTTTCTTTTATAGAGGATTTTAAAGTCAGTATAATATGGAAGCCCTATTACACTACCTCAACAATTGACGTCAGAGAACATAAGTAGAAATACATTGGTGGCAATACATTTGCCACTTGGTAATTGTATGTTAACCCTTTACCCGCCAAATTTCAATTTTCACCCACTTCAAGATATGTATTTGCATTTGCAAACCCATGCATAACTAGGGACGGAGGACTCCGTTGTCTGTTCTCATGTGTTGGCAACTGACGAGCCGCCCCGCCAAACTTGTACTAGTGTATTGAATATATATCTAGGTAGCATTTTCGGCTGCGCGACGGCTATATGAGCTGACGTCAGCAGATGCATTATAGGTTAAAGGGACTGGCCCAGGCTAAAATCATCAAAAAATCGGTGATTTTATTTTGGCTTTTTTATATGATCATATGATGTAAACATGTCCATAGGCTAGAACTGCAAAAGTTCTAAATTTTTCTGCTGCGCATTCACCAGTTAGACTAGATATAGAGACGAAATTCCTGTTTTCTAATTATTGACAACCATGTCAAAAATTAGAAATACGGGAATTTTGTCTCTATATCTAGTCTAACTGGTGAATGCGCAGCAGAAAAATTAAAAAACTTTTTTAGTTCTAGTCTATGGACATTTTTACATCATATGGTCATATTAAGAAGCCAAAATAAAATCACCGATTTTTTGATGATTTTAGCCTGGGCCAGTCCCTTTAACAGTATTACTTTCATTTAGGGATGTATGTAGGCCTATGTGTAAATGTTTGAATTAAGAGTACCAAAAGTTTTTACTATTTTTCTTTTACACATACCCTAGTTGTATGTCCTTTTATATAATAAACAACTAAAACGCTTGGAGGTTTTAATTAGGTTCTACTCTTTCCAGAGTGTCCTTTTTGGAACATGGTGTAGAGGACGGTATAGCTATTTTATCCCTGGTTTTGGTGCGGGAAACAGATGACAGACAATTGTCGGTTATTTTATTTTATGTGTACATATCGCAAAATGTATAATCTATACTATGTACATTTTTGAAAGAGCATGTACACAAAAACATTGTTATTTTAAAGACTGGATATGACGTTGCCTTAAATGATAAGACTTAGTATGCCAACACCTATAACCAGCGAACAGTTGTTTTTATTTTATACTGTCACATATTATTTTATTATATAAATGTAATTCACTAATATGGTTGACAGGCCTCATAGAGATCGTCTCGACCTGTTCCCGTCAACTAAATTTAATAACATGTCATACTCAATTAATAATAATGATATTGTACCATTTTAACTGGTTTTAACTGGAACTCAAATAAACAATATACAATAAATAAGATGTGTCGTAATATGATCCCGGATCAAAATTACCCCCCCCCCCCTAACAATTAAAACCTCTCGAATTTTTAAGAGAAATACAATTGCTTTATTTAGTGTTCCATTTTATTGAACTATATCATATAAAAATTTTTTTTAGAAATATTTGGGGTGATCAAATATTTTATGTGTACCATCAGAGCCACATTCAACATTAGTAACATTAGTAACTTGCCAAAATTTCCAGAACACCGACATATTTGTATTTTTTGGGGGGTTTTGGTAATATTTCACAATTAGATTGAAGATAAAACGCTATATCCCTGTAAGCAGTAACGTGGAAATTAGAACGTTCCTTATAACGCAATCCAATAACATTGGGGGCCTGTTCTTTACCCCCTCCCGTCCCACAACACTGTTTCATCATCAAAACAATTTTGGATCAACATACTCAGCGCTTCGCTTCGGCTGGATTGACGTACATAACTCATATGTATTTGGTGCATGCGTAATTGACGCATGGGTCTTGCGCAAGTTGAAATCGATTTTGGTTACTAAAAATTACTGGTCAGTAACATAGAGTGTCGCAAAAAATCAATGTCAAAACACCAAAGCAGCCCCACAGTAATGATACAACCCTACCTTTCATGTATTACTTGCCACATAAAAGGGTGAGGATGTTGCCACCTTCATTGGACCCTTCAGTTGATCCTGAGACATGCATCAACTGTCAAAAGAGTGACCCTGAAAACCACAAGACCCAAGAATGGCAGGACAAAAGTAACTGATGCAGGTAATATTTGACAGAATGGTGTGTTTGAAATGCTAGAGAGGTGCTGACCACCTTAAACTCGTGATTCACTACAAAGTTATACTTGATGCTGCAAACTCACTGATTACGTGTTGAAGGTTAATTAATGACAGCCAACATCGCAAGATAAATTATTTCACATTGACTAACACATATATTTCCTTTTTGTACGACCAATAATAATACCTCAAGTGCTCTGTCTAGAACCGACCAATTGTCTGTCCACGGCGCTCATATCCAATGACTGAGCTGAATTTACTATTTACTATAAAGTTTTCATACACTGTAGATTCACATTGTAGCAACTTCCTCATATTCTTCGGATATACGGATCCCATCGAATGTAGTTAATCCGATCGCATCCAGCGAATATGGGTAAAACTGATTGGACACTGGGAATCCTAATTAGCTTTACGTCAAGTTCTCGCAGAAAACATACAATTTTGATAAAAAGATCCCAGAAACGTTTCTGATGGTTCAGGTCCTATAATCCGACGGCCCATTAGTCCGACGGCCCATTGGTCCGACGGATCATTTTTAAATACCAACCTTGCACACGCAAGACACCTAGTTAAATAAATGAATTTAATTGAGTTTTGAGATTATTCAAACTGTTTACAGGGCCTACACATGTAGTTTTTAAACAAGGTAATTTTCAGTCGCAGTGAAGTAGAAATTGCAATAACAGTTTCATAGCTGCTGATAAGTAAAATAATGATGCAAGAAAATAATAATAAATATATTTATTTTCAAAGTATGTTTTTTTGCGTGGCTAAACCAGCAAACTGTGGTTCAAGTGTAATTACATATTATTCAGTTTTTTTTATATTTATGTGGATGTTTTCTTTTTCTTCTTTCAATCTCATAACATGTAAATGGGAAGGTTTCTGAAGTGATTTTTTTTGTAAAAATAAAGACATTTTCTAAAAATAAAGAATTTTTTTTTTCATGAATAAAAATCAATGATATGCTATTAAACTTCGGATTATTGCATGCGCACATCACACAACTTAAAAATGCAAGATAACATTGTACGGCACTGACCATTCTGGTTGGCTATTTTCAACCACGCATGTAAGGAAATGTCTCCCTTTGCAATTAATGCAAGTACATACACTTGTGGATTTCGCATAAATGCGAATTTGGTAATGGAAGAGTTAATAGATTTAAAGGTGTTGTATAAATATATTTATATGCTGACACGGATCACTATCATGCATTATCGATAGCTAACCAACAGGGTTGATTGACAGGCATGTACAAACTCTGATTGGTCAGTGTGATTGAAATGTCTCGTACGATCTCGCGTCGAGAGTGATATTTTCCGAGATTTGACAAGCACACATTTAGGCCTATCCTCAAAATGATGACGTCATTATCTTTATAATATACCATGTTCAATTTTTTTATAGGCAATAATCATGTTAATCTATATGATTAAGTGGACATATGAAGGGTCCACATGGCTACCAGAGTTTTTTGTGGGTATCTGGACCCCTGGATTTAGATATAATTTGAAGATTTATATTGTTATAAAGATATCTTTCATTAAGTTAGATATCAAATAGTATAACATGCATCATAATCAATATAAATTGAGGATATATTTTATATAGGAAAACGATATTCTACAATGTACATGTGTTACACAACGAGAAATAAAGAAGCAATAAAATGAATATCTCTAATATAAATACATTCAAATTGAAATAGAATATTGGGCAAGCCAGTGTGAAACATGCATGCGGACAAGCGCACGGACCAGCATGTACAAACCCAATGGAAGAAATCATGTGCGCGCGGTTTTTATAATGTCGCATAAACACGTGCAGGTGCGTGGGCTGTCGCACTTTTTTGTACACACACCGTCTCTGGCCGTCGCCTCGTGTAGGCATTCCGTCTGGACGTGCGGTGAGCGTATACACACACCGTCTCTAAGCGTCGCAATCGCATCAGACCGTCCCCAATCGTCGGTTCTCGTGAGTGAGCGTCCGTAAGTGTAGAGACACCGTAGGAAGCGTGCGTGAGTGTACACGTACCTTAGGTGGCGTGCGCACACCGCATGCGGTATGTGTACGACACCTACGGTACGTGTGCACACATCCACGCTCGTACAGATATTCAGACGCTCACAGACGATTTCTACGGTGTGTGTACGCCAATTTTCGTCCGTCTGGGTGTGTAGGCACACCGCGCGGATTAGAACACGCGGTTGGAGACGGTCTGGCGCGGATTGCCGATTTCGGCTATTTCGCTCAATCCGCGGGCAGCGTGTCAATCCGCGTCCCAGTGTGACTGTAGCTTTAAGCCCTATGAATACTTTATTCTACGTGTCAGTCACCTGTGCTATAATATGATGATTTAAAGGAACAACAAAAATAATTAAAGCGACACAATCAGGCTAAAATCATCCAAATGCCACTATTTTATTTTGGTTCCTGATATGTCCATAATATATGAACACGTCCATAGACTAGAATTGCGAAAGTCTTTCAAATTTTGGGTTGCTGTGGCAACAGAACAAGTATACTGAAAACCCCGTTTATCAGTTTTTTTTCTTTTATAGTCAGTTGGCCAGAGGTGGCCAAGGAGGGTTTCGTCACCACTTGAGCGTGCATACCGAAAACTTTTTTTAGTATGTCAAGGGGACCTCTGGGCATAACTAGCACCCGGTTGTCGGCTTGCAGGTGTGTGCATGAGTTTTTGAGGGGCAAAATAAAATTTATTACAAAACCGCAAAAAAATTACTTCGCTAAGAAAAAAATAATTTATTACAATTAAACAAAACGTTTTAAAAATGACACAGAATGGACCAGATATATGCACAGTATCATTATAAAGAAATAAATCACGTTTGTTAAGTTATTGGATCACAACGAGAAATCAGTAAACGGTAAACCGAATGCTTTCCCTATACAAGTAAAATCTTTAAATTTATCAAGGATCAGCCTATTTTTAGAACCAGTATTTTAGGGTGATAGTTAAATGAAATATGCAGGATACTACTTGGTTGTGATATACGATATAGACTACTGTGTAGTCAAAATAAAAATATTAAACTCGATAGTATATAATACATGGCACCTGGTAGAATGCATATCTATGAAACTACATGTAAAATAGATGCATAGAAATAAAATTAGGGATACCAGATAAGTATACATAATTATCATAAATACAGATACTGTGGCATCAGCTTTTAAAAACAAATACATTTTCAAAGCCGATTGTGCTTCACAAACCAATGAAATATGCTAAACTAGTGGCTCATAGTTTGTCACTTCAAATGTGAAGCACGATACTGTGCTCTCAAAATGTATGTTTGCAATTCAGTGAAACATCGAGCTTACAAGTTTGAATGAACCATATTATCTAATTATCAATTAGGTACAACCCATCTGACGTCTATGTCACTACTACACCGCTAATTATTACATTTGCTTGCAGTACACATACAATAGACAAACATGTAGCTATGGGTATAAGGTATATAAGCATTAACTGACATCTCTTTGGGATGGGCAGTGGTGGATTCAGCAATTGAAGCCAATTTGTTTACTATAATTTCTAATACACATCACACAGCTGGCACAGTCGTACTCTTATGTGCTTTACAGGGGTCCGGGATCATGCTTCTCCAGAAAAATGTCAAAATCTAAGGCTTGAAGTGGTGCTTTCTGGACTTATAAAAGCCCAAATTAGTCGTTTTTTGGGGGGATTCTGAAGGGAGGGCGCTCACTGCATAATTCGATTGGGCTGATTATCACATTCTTCTGGAGATGATATACCAAGGAGAGCAATATGGGCCCAGCGCAGACCCTAATAAACTGTTTCGGGTAAGTCGTCCTCTGTCGGTGTTTTTTTTACGATCTGTTGCTTTTTATCTTGGAAGTGAATTTACTTCTACATCATTTGATGATAAAGGGATAGTACAGTTTGATCATAAATTGCTTCTCTTCTTTTAATTTAAATCTGCCATTTTCAACGCTTGAATAAATAGTATGGTTGATGACATTACTCATATCAACAAAGTTAGCTGATGAATATATAAACCTATTTGCTGTGAGATGTACGCTTCATCTTGCCTAATAAATAGTATATGAGTAAAGTTAACAGATCTGTTAACACGATATGTCATGAATGTATCAGGATGATACATTATGACAGTATATCCACATGTATATATGGTCCAGTACTATAATGTACAGAAACTATATTATAGAACCATAAAGTTACAATTTTATGTTAAAATATGGCATCCCAATATAGGCACATGACATTATAATGTCACTATATGATGGTATAATCTGGTCATAAACCTTGACATTTCATGTTATGGCACTATAATATATGAAAATTATAGTAGGGCTTATCAAAATAGGCCTATGGAATTATAATGACAATATATGGCAATAAAATGTCGGTATGGCGAAATATAAAAGTATAATGAAATCTTAATGTTTTATACCTCAGTATAACACTGAAATGGTGGGATATTCCACATTATGCCATACAGCGATGGGATGGAGCACTACAGTGTCAGGATGTGTTACTTTAATAAAAGAATAATACTATAATATTGTACTAGATGTAGTGTAAAAATATTACATCCGAATCATTGTATGTGGAATAAATGTTATCAGTATACTGTCACACTGGGATGTTATATTTTCATAATATGGAGTTATAGTATTAAGATATGATACTAATTTCCCACAACATGCTACTATAATGTATATATATGAACTTAACTAGTCGATATATGACATTTTGTTTAGCTGTATATGCCAGTGTGAGTTCTGCCTTTGAAATTATATGTGGAGATATTGTATTCAACATCTGCATATAATGTCAGAATATGGCTTTATAAAGTGTGAATATATCAATATAATTGGCAATACAGTACTAGTGAGTAGAACCTGCTATGAGCACCCACTCTTAGGAGCACCCAACCTCCTATGAGAGGCCACTTGGTCCTTCCCAAAAATGGCATTTTGTATGCAAATGAACTTCCTATGTGCAGCCACCTATAATAACTTTAACTGTGTCGCGAGGGTGGCGTGATCAAAATCAGCTGAAGCAGGTCGAAACGTAGCAATTGCAATCGTTTCACACTAAGTTCCAAAGTGAGTAAAATTTGACCACAGATCTCACATTTTAGTATCCTAAATCAAAGCCATTATAATGGTATGATATTGCTGTATTGTGGATATACGTGACACTTAAATATCCGCATCATGTGTTATATTAGTAATATAATTGAGGGATGTATTGCATATTATAATGTTCTATATCAGGCCTGCTATAGTTAGGAAATATGGTATTGTAATATCAGAATAAGATGTCATGTGAATATCAAAATGTCACTATGGCATTATAGATTATATGTTGTAAATATATACATATAAACCTCATGGCTTTAATATGGCATAGATATAAGATGACACCAAGGTCATTTAAGAGTAATTTCAAGGTCAAGGTTGAACAAACTTATTCTTCTTGGGTGGCTACCGAGGATTCGCATTTGGGCAAAATAATGGTTAAAAAAAAGTGAAGGGTTTCTGCCTTTAAAAACCATGCTGAGGTATAGGTTATTAAAGTATTGTATTCATTTAATGTGGTTTTTGGGATCAGTAGATGATTTCGAAATAAAAAAGATGATTGTTCTCAAAAACTTAGGGACACAAAGGCGCTGGATTATACGCATATGTGTCATATATTCAAATTAAATAGTTTGAATAGTATGCTTAAATACAAAGTTTTTTTACTACTACTCTATTGATCCATGATAAAAAATATTGTCTCCAAGTATATCATGATAATGCTATATTACCTCCACATTATTTTGTATTTTTACTGTCTATAATAATGTTGATTGACTAGTGAAATTGACAATGTACTGGTGAATTTGGCGGCCATTTTGAAAATACTCTGTAGCTCCAGTGCACACACATGAAAGCCGACAACCGGTCGGAGTTTCATTATAAGAGGTCTGAGAATACAACTAGCATGGTTTTAGGTATGTACAGAAAAGTCGACACGAAAACCTCAAATAAGCTCTTTTCTGATTCCTGGCCAACTGACTATTAGACATGTTTAGACATTGCATGTCTGCAATTAAAAATCGTCCTTATTTCTCTTTCAGCTGGTAAATGCACAACACAAAGTTAATGTTGACATTATTATGGACATATCTACACGGGGCGACTGTCTGGCACTTCGTTTCCACTGTTGACTAGGACATATCAAGGAGCCAAGCAAAAAATGACGATTTGGGCCTGATTGTGTCGCTTTAGAATATAATATTATATATTTAATTATAATTTCCGCCTTTTTTATCGCGAAAACTGAATAAACGGGAATAAGGGTAATTGCACCATATGCAGTAGTTTTTTTAAAATAAATTGATATAATTATTTCTTTTTTCTTAATATTATAGCTATAGCTGGGCTTTTTATATTAAATATTAATACAATATTTTTAGGGTAGAAAAATATTGATACCACGAGTAGGTCTATTTTTTGATAATGTAAACTTTTTTTTTAAATATTGCAATTACGGCATTTTGCCTTGACACGGCACTATGGTAATAATAGGCCTGCATGTATAATAGTAGTAGTGAGTACACATTTTGATTTATTCTTTCTTTCTGTACTGCGATTCTGAGGAAGAGATGAAGGAAAAAGAAACGAAAGTCGCAATTGCGAAATAGACTACAGGCCTCTACCAAGATTCACATTAATCATAGTAGGGGCCTAAATGAATTTCGCTGATTTCTCAGTCAATCATCAACCAATTTTTATGAAATTTAACAAGCACTATGTTCTAGTGATGACATTAGGGCATACCTTAAAAATGTCATTGAAAAATAGTGTAAATGTAGTATAAAAATTAATATCTTTAACATGATTGTAGTAAATGTCGCCTTCTATTAACCCTTTAATTTCGTTTCATAATCTTCAGGGTAGTCGCCGCATTACTAGAAAATAATGTGTGTAAAATTTCATAAAAATTAGTTCAGAAAGGGGTTGAGACAATATATTTAAAGCTGCATAACTGTTTTGTTTATTTTATTCAAACGAATAATCCATGGAGAATGGTGTTTTATTTTTTTATTTTACTGCTCTGGTTACTGATTTATTAAGGATTTAAGTTTTTTTTTTTTTTAAATTGATACCCCACCAAAACAAACCTGCTCACAGAGAGTAAGACATACTGTCTATATAATCAGGACATTAAAAGTACCAAGTGGTAGATAACGGTCATCATAGAAAAAAGAGAGGAAGACTTTTACAATTATTGTTATTTTTTAAGTGGTTATAGATACATTTCACAGTACAACGTGTATTGTCTCATATCAGTTAGACATATCTAGAAGTTATTACTTTGTCTGATATGGATGATATCTGCATGTAATGTCATGTTTAATATCAGTACCGGTATGGAGAATGTCACTACCTTGAAAAATAGAACCCTATTTCGGTATGGTGTTTTTAAGTGTGGGCCAGCATCAGAGCCTTTGGCCCGCCAATAAGACGCTCTCCCCAGACCGTGAGAAATTGTACTATGAATTGACATCAAATTCAGTGATGTAAATCATCGTTTTCGCTCTTTGGATTTTCGTGATTTTCTTGAAAAACATTTGCATTTTTTATTAGGTATCTCATGGGAATTTCAAAATATAGTCAAAATGCTACTAGACAATATCAGACTTTATTTTATTTTATCGTTAATTATCACATACAGTGATATACATCGCGCTATGCTGTAAAATAAAATAATCTTTAAAAACATCAGACTTTACTGTAACCGATTTGACCCAGTATCCAGCATCTAGATCTGCGGCTGGTGATGGGGGCTTTGTATCTCAGCTAACACGAGGCATTGATCCAATGGCAGAATCATGCCGGACCATCGTCTGCGGTACTGGCCCAGCATTATGCCGATTCAGTTCAACGTATGTGTTTGCTATTAAGGGGGTGGTTTCGTGCTTGCCAATGTAACATTATATTGGCCCATAACCCCGCCGTTATTACATGAATATTGTACACACACCGAATCACTACTTAATAATACTTGATGGTGTACCGCATGGTAAGCTAATTCCGCTCCATTTACCCAGTTTTAGTGCATTTATAAGGCCTTTAAAACAATAGCAATGATTGTTTTGTACGTTTTAGGTTCTTTTAATCGAAATAAACAAAACAGTAATGCAGCTTTAATCGTATGCCCAAATGAACATTTATGTTATTTATTAAACTTTTTTTAATTCTGGATCCGGATCGTAGGGCCTAGTCCGGATCACTACCAAAATTTAATCGATTATGCCTTGGCTCGAAAAACATCTCTTCGAAAAGTTTAATGCAGACAGACGGATAAAAAATATCTCCATTGTCAGAGATGAGACATTCCTAAAATGAGTAGAATATTGTCCGAATTACATAGTTTTCCGCTGCGCAACACTGAACAAAATGTTCCCTGGTGAATGACATGAGGTGAATATGAGTTCTCATGTATTATATTTCAACCAAAGTACATTATACAGTTTTACCATTAAGTTTATCAAAGTTTATTCACAATTATTCAAGCAATAAGTTTTACACCAAGCGAGGCCTAAATTTATATTATTGAGATCAATTTTAACTGATTTCGCGTGATCATTAAACATTCATTGGAATCGCCGCACATTAAAAATGCAAAGCCGTTTTTTATGCTACAAAATTGTTAGCGTCCATACCTAAAATTAGGCTTCAATAAATTGCAGTACAGACTATATCATATACTATTTTTAAACAAAAATTCTGCCCACACCTTCCAAAAATCTGTAGTTTGGTATCCAACTTCGAAGGTGAAATAAATGGGGTATATTTTTCTCGATGAAGAGTGTGAAATAAATAAAATATTGCAGACAGGAAATGAAAGAAATAATTTGTCCAGTTCAAAAAATAGTAATTGGATGGTGGCCCCCTTACGCGGAATGCTTATCACGCCGGTTCGCCCCCCGCTCTGAAACTCAGGTTCAAAGAGACATGTTGTTTCTTCCCCATCCACCCCTATTTGGGGAGCTTCCGTCCATGTCTGCAGGACAGCGTCGTCTGATTCACCTCAGCCTCCTGAGGGGGCTTTACTGGTAAACACCTTAGTATGAATGTGCAATAATGTAGCCTAATACCACATCCATTCTTATGCACTGATATCCTCATTGTTTTACAAAATTGTACCAATATATAGAGCGACCATTTGATATCCTGGGGAAAGGTCCGGGAAGACAGAATATGTACAGCAGAATATTTTTTTCAGTTGATGTTGGTCACTTTTACACACCGTTTTTTTTTTTTAGAAAAATAATTGAAGGACGAATTTATTATCTACAGCTATTCTATAGCGTAGGACTAATGAGCCGTCGGACCAATGAGCCGTCGGACCAATGGCTCGTCGGACCAATGGGCCGTCGGACCAATGGGTCGTCGGACCAATGGGCCGTCGGACTAATGGGCCGTCGGACTATAGAGCGGTCCCCGTTTCGGATACGTCACCATATCTTTCAGATTGGAACACATTGAATTAGTCATTTAGCTTTGAAGAGGTTCAGATGGATTTATGTACATGTTCTTTGCTCTCATCTATTTTCGTCTCTGATACATGTACATAGTTTTTCATCTTCTTTATCTACGTTCAGCCATTCTCCCAAAAATGATCTCGACATCAACACCACTATCCATAGATCGACGTACTTGCGAATGGGGAATACATTATTAATGAGATGGAACGAGCCTAAACATAACACCCAACTGTTGAATTCGGAGAAGTTATTCATGATTATTTTACAGGCAATAGGATGCACACCCTCATCACAGTCTAATGTATTTAGATGTTATTTATTGAAGTGTAGGCCTACACTATGGAATATTATGTCACAATTGGTAGAAATCATACGAAATGTCCGTCTGTAACTAGTATGCCTAAGCGAATTATACCAGGCGCACATGGGGGGGGGGGGGTGGCGTGTCACCTGGAAGGGAAATAACTGCCACTGGTATTTTCTTGTACCTATACTATCCAGGAATAAGAATCCGAATGTTGATCAGGTCAACATGGTTTTTTTTTGTTGTTTTCGCCATTTTTGTACATGTGGTATGGTGACGCTTACTTGTTTTTACGGCTATTCCGAATAGAATGTAATGTGGCACTGTTTTATCTATAACTTTCCCTGTGGTTGTTGTATATCTAAGATCTTGGTATCATATGAAAGGTAACATGGAGGGCTTTCCAGTGGTAATAAACATGTGTTATTTCAATCTGCTGAAGAACTAAAATGAGTCCGACTTTTCGCGAGATGCAGATATTTATAAGTACAATAAAAACAAATTGGGTAAAAGTTTAATATTTTATTTTTGGTGGGGTGTTACCTTGAAGGGAAATCACTGCCACTGATATTTTCTTGTACCTATACTATCCATGTTGATCACGACCTTTTTTAGTTTTCGCTAGTTTTCTACATGTGGTATGGTGACGCTCACTTGTTTTCACGGCAATTCCAAATAGTGTATAATGTGACAATATTTAATCTACAATTTTGTTTATGTTTGCTGTATGTTAATAATTTTGGTATCGATGGAAAAAAATTAATGAGCTTTCTAATGGTTATGAATGTGTGCTTATTTGACGAAAAACTGAAATGGGACTCAATTTTTTTTAAATTTTTTTTCAAACACATAATAATTATCAAACACATACAAATTATGCCTTAGTGGGAGTTGTATTGCATAATATGACTGGCAAAAAAGTTCCAGCAAATATCTTGTTTTGCATCTATGACCAAGTATGTGGAATGGAAACATGCCTTGTTCAACTGTCTCAGTATTTTCAAAATGGCGTCAGTTACTCCCACTTCAACCTGTATCACAGGATTCTACTGTTTGACATTTCATTTTTGAATGGACAATTTCGATCAAAGCATTGACATAGCTACTGGCCATGGAACCATTCATAACACACATGGTGTTTTTACCAAGATATATCAGACAGACCCTTACATCATAAAGACATGACATGGACATGGAGCATCGACAGGTACATCCTAAGAAGTAGCCAATAACGTTATTACATGTGAATAGCAATGGCAGCCGGATGTGTTCGCAAAAATAAATTTATGTTATGGAAACTGGCTCAATACACACATCAAAGTGATCAGGTTGTGCAACGTTCCACAGGTTGGAGAATAATGGTATCGACGCTGGTGGCTCACCAACAAAGACTATAGTCACATATCTTCAACCAGCTCATAAGCCCATCACAAAATATGAAACTGTGGTAAAGCATCTGCATCTAGTGCAAGAAATGGCTCATCATGTAAACATGCCTACATATGTTCACCTGACGCGTGATTTCAGCGCTGCAGCAAAAACATATCATGTTCTATTGAACTTTCCAGATGAGTTTGAGAATGTTATTATTTACTTGGGTGACTTTTATCTCTTTAAAGAAAACTTTGGTATTATGGGACAGTTCGTCAGTGGGAGCCGATTTGAAGATAAAGTGTATCAGGAGTCTTACGTAGCAGACATTTTTCAGATGCGTTGGAACGACTACTGGGCTTACTTATCAGATTCCTCGTGGATTCACCAGAGCTGCATTCTATCCCAACAGAATTGCTTAAGTATAACCGTTATTCACACAAACCTAAAGACCTGACTCGGCTGGTCCAGAATGTCAGCACAATTACTTTCTGGATAAATTATGAAGCTTTCAGACAACAGGTAAGAAATGGTAATTGAGGAAAAACAGCTCAATTATGGATAATATATCTCGACATGCTAGATAGACAAATTCATATGCCTATAAAATAAAGCGATTTTGACCTCAGTATTTTAAATTAGGCTGATAGCCTACCCCTGAGCTTTAATTTGAACAAACACAATTATGCTAGACGTAACTCATCCAGGTTCAAAGCATTTGATGGGGAAACAAGAAATATTAGTTCAGAGAAGCTATCACAAGGCTTCAAGGCAAGCCCTTGAAGAAGCTGGGGAACAGACTTACAACTGAAGTGCCAACATTCCTGGTGGCATTAAATAGTTTGCAAAACCAAACAACTTATGATAAATGAGGACTTAATAGACCTCATTTAGCAAAATTCAGAGATGGAGTTTTACAGATGACTGGACTCAATAGTTCTACAAACAACCGACAGAGACTTCTCGACCATCTGAAAATATGAAGTCAGAACAACGGATTGCTGCTGTATTAGTTTTGCTGTTAAGGAAGAGTTTCCCAACCCATTTGGCTCTAATATAAATAATCAGACTGTACAATTTGTCATCATGAGCTTCAGTTGAGCAATGTGTCTCAGAAAGTATGATCAACATTGAACATGCTACCCAGAAATACAAATTTGTAAACGAAAAACTGGCCACAAACAGTTGTTTGCCCCAATTCCCAGATCTTTATTTTTAAAAACAATCAGGGACTCCAACAAAAAAATCAAATTTGACAGCTAAAGGGAAGATAAAAGAATTGGCATTGCAAAGATACATTTAAGATAAACTTCTGGCAAGCATAATAGTCCTTTAGACAAACACAAGTTAGTGACACATTCACTTGTACAAGTTCCGTTATGTCTGTCCAATGCAGATGGCACTAAAAGAGCTACAGCGAAGAGTAAACTATTTGACGTCTTTATGAAATATTGCACGTGGTTAAATAGGAAGACAAATATTATCTGCATATATAGTTGACTTAATGGCTGATAATTGCACTATGGCTGCAATACCAGATATCTTTGGTGATATGGCTGGTGAAGCAGATGGACTCCCTCCCAAAGGGTTATCGCCGATATGATGTAGTGACTGATGCATATACATATCGATCTATCAAAAATGGAGAACGAGTCCAGAGTGGGGGTTGAGAAAAATACATTGTCAACCGCTTAAATACCAAACTACCTATCAATTTCGACCAGTTTCTTACAAATGGGACAAATAAAGAACGACTCATTGATGTGATCAGGGATGTATGGATTGACAATTCCAATAAACTGTAAGCTGGTCAAAACAAATATTTCTCGAAAAGGGAGAAATGTTATCTTCATACGAAGAAGAAGCCGATGGAAAGATAGCAATTCATATAAAACATGCTACAATGATAAATCCAGAGATACGACATACCTGTTCTAGTGATATCACTGTTTCCAGACACCGATCAAGCTATGTATCTTGACAATGGTCATGGCAACCACACAAAGGTCCTGGATCTGTGAAGTGACAATACCAATGAAGAAAGCACTATTAGGTGTGCATGCTTTCACTGGTAATGATTACGTACCTGCCTTCTTCAAAAAAATGAAAGAAAACCTGCTGGTCCATAAGCAGGATTATCCACAGCTCATGGACGTTTATTTAAAACTTGGAAATGAGTGGGAGCTAATGATCTTATAATAGCTCAGCTTGAAGAATACGTTTGCAAGTTGTTTGGACAAAAAAAAGTTTGATATGGGAACATAGCAAGTCAACAGATGTTTTGGGAGAAATATAATAAGTATACTATAATATTAGACTTATCTGGCCTCCTACCATGTAAAGACAGCCTCCATTATCATATGCAGAGAGCAAACTATGTACGTATGCAGATTGTGGAAACTGTCTTGAAGTGTTATGGTGATGATTGTGAGTCCCACTCCACATGGTTTGACAGACAATATGGATGTAATGTGGGTGAACACGCCACTCCCTAAATACGTAATACCGCTCTCATGTGATTAAAATGAGCATGAATCTGATGATAGCGGAGACCAGGATTTGGTCTGACGAGAAAGATAATGAAGTATTTTTGTGTGTACAGTTTAATGATTATTTGTGAAAACTTTTCTTGATAACTATCTATATAAAATATATTTCTTTTAAAATCCATGACTTATAAATATGCTTTTAAAGACTAAATACATGACTATAGGAAACAAATGTTTCTTTCCTCAAAATCAGGTTGCTTATGTAGATTGTTAGTACGAATAATTTTCATCCGAATATATGTGCTTGATCCAAAACTTAATCACGGTATAGTGGATATTGTTTACCTAAGTGATTGTTGCTGATATAAATCACATTGGTAGAGCAACATTACTAGATACTAAAAATACAATTTGGACATTTTAACAGATTTGTGTTTGTTGTATTTATAAAGATCTACATCTGGGCAAAAGACGAGGCTCACTTTAGTTATTTGGTAGATCGAAATACACATATTCATCACCACTAGAAAGACCTCGATGTTACCTTTCATATGATACCAAAAATCAACAACCACAGATAACGTTACCATGGTTATAGATAAAACAACCCACCATGTCCTATCACCCCCACCCTCACATCGTCATCATCATCATCTGTACATCATTCATCTCATCAATTAAATACAACGTTTTTATCGTATTACAATGTCACTTAAAAGACCATTTGTGCCGAAAAGTGACGCAAATCAACGATTTACTACTACTACTACTACTACTGCTATAGATAAAACAGTGCCACATTATGTTCTATTCGCAATCGCATTAAAACAAGTAAGCGTCACCATACCACATGTACAAAAATGGCCAAAACTACAAACAAAAACCCATGTTGACCTGATCAACATTCCGATTCTCATTCCTGGATAGCATAGGTACATGAAAATACCAGTGGCAGTTATTTCCCTTTTATGCAACACCCCACCAAAAATAAAATATTGAAATTTGACCAGATTTGTTTTTATTGTGCTTATAAATATCTACATCACCGAAAAGTGGGACTCATTTTAGTTCTTCAGTAGATCGACATAACACATGTTTATTACCACTGGAAAGCTATCCGTGTTACCTTTCATATGATACTAAGATCATAGATATACAACAACCACGGGGGGAAGTTATAGATACAACAGTGCCACATTACATACTATTCGGAATAGCTGTAAAAACAAATAAGCGTCACCATACCATGTACAAAAATGGCGAA
Source organism: Flabesymbios commensalis (assembly GCA_964017125.1). Taxonomy (NCBI): domain Eukaryota; kingdom Metazoa; phylum Annelida; class Polychaeta; order Terebellida; family Flabelligeridae; genus Flabesymbios; species Flabesymbios commensalis. Next base: position 53,487,266 of record OZ024903.1, read on the forward strand.
AACTAAAAAAAAAACCATGTTGACCTGATCAACATTCGGATTCTCATTCCTGGATACTATAGGTACAAGATAATACCAGTGGCAGTTATTTCCCTTTCAGGTGACACCCTACCCCATTTAAATTAAATGCGCTCCATGAATGCATTGTTTATTCACTGATCAACTTCATTGAGACGCATTCATTACATGCAGATGTCTTGTTGCAATGTGTTAAAAGTTGGTTTAATTTATTCGCAGGTTTAAAGTAATTTGCTTAACAGCCCATTTCTTATTTACATAATTATTTTGTTTACAATATTCCTAATATATGATAGAGGCCTCCACCAAGCATTTATTTGTGTGGTAGTCAATGTTATTGGTAATTTTAGATAAAAAAACTAATTCAATCGGCACTAAATTCAAACTTTAATTAATTAAGCAGGCACGAGGCAGTACCTGAGCTGAACCTGAGCAATCCGCACTGAAAATGAATTATTTTTTGCCTCAGCGTCTGTCGTGCGTCGGTCGTGTGTCAACACTCGTTACTGGTTCGTGGAACACGCTGCACTAACGCCACGCATATTTTTGTGCACCCTCTAATCGTCAAAGGAAGTTGGGTGTGTTTAAAATAATGAACGCATATAAACGCATAAGTGTACATGCCAGAAGACCGCCAGAAACGCGTAGGGCGCGCTAGAACAACGTCATATCAACGTCAAATACGTTTGCTTTGTATCACATGGCTGCCCGTTGAGGGCGCCGGGCAGTCGCGGGCAACGCGCCTGCCTTGCGCTGCATGAGCGCTCGAAGCAGGAAGCAGGCGCTGGGAACACGCCGCCAGTCCGCCCAGCGCTCGAGCAACAGGCTGTGTCTATGTTATTTCTGCAGCTTAACCCTTAGAGCTCTGAAGAACGACATTTTATTTTTAATCATTTGAGGTGGTTTTTCACACGATACACGGCTTTAAGTGCAAAATTTGTTTTTAATTTGTCGAAATTAAGTCCCAACATATGATGTTGTCATAAATTTAGGACACATTTTTTCTTTTAAAAATGGTTACATATGTACAAAACAAACTGATAAAAGTTACTATTATCGTCGACATTAGCATTACAGGGTTTAATGCGCACTGTATGCGTTCAACGCGTTAGCAAAGCGCTGTTCATTCGCACTTTGCGTTGGAAACACGCTGTGCATTCGCTACCAGCTTGCGACGTTATTCACAATCCGGACTCAAATTGTTTTTTTTACATTTTTTATGGGTGGACTGTGCGTCGTTTATGTATGACTGGGACAAACATCGGTCAACGAAAACACAACGAATTTAGAGCGTTTGCTCTACTTGTGCCTAACGTTAAACTGGCGCTGGTCTGACGTTCTTCTGGCGTCTACATTCACACGTGGGAAAACGCTCACATTTTTGAGCATGCAGAAAATGTGCGCAGCGGTTGACGCACACAAAAAATGAATGACGTTCATCAGGCGTTCTTGTCAATTCATCAACGAATTCTGACGCACGCCCAGCGAATCACAACGCACTGACCAAAATTATTCATTTTTGTGCGCTGAACGTGCGTGATGGTATGTGTGACTGGGCCTTTAGAGGCCGGGCATGCTGGGGGTTCAACCAGAAGTTTATGTTATCATGCTTCTTTTCTTTTTACGACCATGAGTCTGAGATCCGGTTCGATCTCCGGTCACTCAGTGTCCCCTCCCCATCTCTAGCTCAATTGCAGGCGATTAACAAAATCATTAATAAACAAAATCAGATAACTCAGCAAACACAAAGTACTTGTATAACATTTGTACAACGTCGGTCCAACGTCCCAACGTCTTCGACGTTGTTATACAAAATGTTTTGTGTTTGCTGGGAAGCCTGCTGTAACCTGGTTACAGGCCCGTCACCGTACTTTTGAAAAGGGGGGGGGGTCGGGCCACATATGAATGTAATGTCATGTGTGGTTCGCAGAACTTCAAAATTCAAAAAAATAAGATGTCAAAAAGTATTATTTCCGGCACCAACGCCCCCCTCCCCCCCGTGACGGGCCTTGATCACTTATACCTACATAAGCAAATCAAGTCTTGATAGCCCTCTCTTGTTCTCTTGATTGAATTTTGAAGAACTTTGACCATTATCTGCAATTAAATTTAAAAATCCAAAATTGGAGTTAGATGTAGGCCTATGAGTAGAAGTGTAGGCACTTCGCCCACAAATTAACATAATCTGCCCTCCACCCCCTCCCCTTGGCTGTGATTGGTGGAGCCCCTCTCTCCTCCCTTGGGACACGCCCCTTCTGAATGCCTTATCACGGTCTCCCCCACCCCTCCTTGGAAAGGAGTAGTCCAACCAATATTGGGTTCATGCGCATGGGGTCCCCCTCCCCCAGAAAAGGATAACTCATCACGGTCCCCCCACCCCATTCTTGGAAAGGGTGACTCATCACGGTCCCCCCTCCCCTCCTCTTGGTGCCGGTTACAAACTGGTACGCCCCCCTCCCCTTGGCTCCGCAGGGGTCCCCCTCCTTCAGAAAAGGATGACTCATCACTACATTCCACCTCACCCAGAAAAGGATGACTCACCACATCCCCCTCTCCCCTTCTCTTGAGGCCTGTTACAGACTGGTATTCCCTCTCACCTTGGCTCCGCAGGAGGTTCTCCTCCCCTTGGTGTCTGTTATTTTCACATAATTATTATTATTATTCTATCATATAATTTATATTTTGTTGATACGCCACATCGAGAGACACATTTAAAATAAATGTTTTGTATTTTATTTTATTTGTATGTTGAAATAAATATCTCACAATGTCTACTTGCCAAATTCTCGACAACACCTGCTTTCAAAGTTTACTGTCGTGGTTACTTCCGAATTTATGTTGACCATTTTTAAGTCTGACTTTTTTTATTATTTATTCTGTATCATAATTTGCACATCTACATTGTCATTTTGCCGTTATTTTTCTTTTACTTTTCGTAATTTTATATAACTTGGAACTTACCCTCGGTCGGCACTACAAGCGTTTTTTAATTTGCATCTTTGTGTTGTGTAGCAGCTGCAAAGTATAAACAAATAGAGTGAGAGGGTTCCGGAATAAAAACAATAGTAAATTAACAAATCATTTTGAAGGAGAAAGAGCCAATAGAGTCCGACAACACCTGAATAAATACAAAGTAAAATAACATGCACGGTCTGCGACAATACAAGGAACCTCGCAAAAGCTAAAGTTTGTTTCTATGCCATCACAATTTTTTCTTTGCTGGCGCTTAAGCGGTGGCAGATAGACACATGCGGATGTTTACCATAATATCGGCTTTGAAAAAAGGTACAGTAAAGAACAGATTTGTGGGAGATGGGAGGTGGCTCGTTGGAGGGTGAACGGCTGAAGCCACCTAACATTCACCAACATATCATAAACTTCTTTCCCCGTCAGGTCGACGGTTCCGATTAACTCACAAAACTTCTCTTCAGATTATGATGTTTATTGGTCTAGACATTGAACACCAGCAATGCACAACCCCGCGCACGACACGTCTTAGTCAAACTCCGAGCGGACGACCGGTGGCACGTCCGCAGTCGCCAAGAGCTATATCACAAGTGGGGGAAAAATGCTACGACCGCATGGGATTCGGTTTTATGCACACGGTACTGAAGTACCAAAACAAGGCAGTCACTCCTATCTCACCGCGTCCGGGAAGATCAGAGACGACTGTCACAGTAATCGAGCGAAGCCGGGATTCTACATTACCCCCGGGTTAGTGACAACGTAGGAACCCAACTAACGTGTAGGAGACTGCGTCGTGAAAGTAGCGAGGGTTGTATATAACGTAACCTCTTATAACTAATCAGGGTGTGAAAAAATACAGCGTGGGTGGTTGTTGTTAATACAGCGTGGGTGGTTGTCGTCGCAGCATCCGTAATTAAAATATTGTCCCATCCTCATAACACCAATTGTCTGATAAATTACATATGCTGCTTAGCTGCGACCAACCGATTCATTTAATTTACATTTCCATTATAAGTTCGCAAATATCTTGCTCGATAATGTAATTACAATTTACTTATTCTAAACAATGTTGCCAGGCCTGGCGCATTCAATTACAATTTAAAATGATTATTATTACGGTACATGCGGTTGGGCCCGCCATAGTTGTCGTTAGGCCATCTGCACGAACCGGGCAGGAGTCTAGATTGTTCGTCCGACTCTAGTTTTTCTCACAGTTGCATCCGTCGAAATTTTGTCGCGATTAACGATATTCGAACGATTTCTTGTATTCGGGTCGATTACGGCGTCAGCTGCACCAGGGGTTTTAGCCCGTAGATGTAAAGGTATACGTGAATATGTTCGCAAACTGCCGCCGTTCCCGTTAGCGCGGGAAACGGCGGGGGCTCGCGAATGAGGCGCTACATAAGCTTTGCCTTTGTTAGGCAATTTAACTTTATCATCTAGTTGCTGTGGGACAGTGGCCAATTTGGTACTGCTTCTGACTGCCGTCGACTGTGTCTTTTTAACACTCGTCCTGTTGGACATCTGAGTGTTCGCACTACTAGGTCTAGATGGGTCCTGTGGATTCCCACTAGCGATCCTGGTAGTCTTCGAGCTCTGTTTTTTGTTTGGCGTAGTACGCTGTGTTTTCGGACCTGTCGTAGGCTCGCACTGTAGATGTGCGGGTTTAACTCGATCTAAGGAGACCGTTTCTACCTTGCCTTTCATCAGGCTTTTCATGACTCTGCCACTCCTCGCGACAACCTTATATGGGCCGTCGTAAGGGGCGGTCAGAGGGGGCTCAATTGCGATTTGTCGCAAGAATACATGTGTGCATGTCTCAATTTACTTGTATTGGAAAATGTTAGTCTGTTGTGTGTCACGTGGCGGACATAGACGGAGACGCGACATGGCTACGCGTAGCTTGTCTGAGTAATTCTCCAAATCTGTGTTAGCGTCGACGGTGTACTGTTGGGTAAACTCTCCTGGGAGTCTAAATGTTGTCCCGTATATCATCTCAGCAGCCGACCTGCCTAGTCTCTCCTTAACTGCGGAACAAACTCCTAAAAGTACAGCAGCTAGAGTAATAGTCCACGGGTTCGGTGATTCGTGCGCCATAATGGCGGCTTTCAATTGGCGGTGGAAACGTTGGACCATGCCATTCGACTGGGGGTGATAACTCGTGGTACGATTCCGTATTATCCCGAATTGGTTACATAAATTATCCCACAATTTGGACTCGAACTGAGCGCCCTTATCTGTGGTGATAGTGGCAGGAGTACCGTAATGTGCTATCCACCCGCTGAAGAAGGCATCGGCGACCGTTTCGGCCCGAATATCTACAATAGGTATGGCTTCGGGTCAACGTGTAAAACGATCGACGCAAGTCAGTAGATATTTAATGCCATTAGCGTAGGGTAAAGGTCCGACTATATCGATGTGGGCATGATCAAATCGCTCGGTAGGTTCAGTGAACTTTCCGAAAACTGGTGTGTTGTGACGTGAAACTTTGGCAGTCTGACAACCTTTACAGAAACGACACCATCTAGCAATGTCAATATTCATGCCATGCCAAACAAATCGTGTGTTAATCAAAGGTTTTGTAGCTCTATGAGATGGGTGGCCTAAACCGTGTAAGTTTGAAAAAACTTTTCTGCGAAATTTCGCGGTTAGGTACGGCCTGTTATGTCCCGTGGACACATCACACCAGATTAGTTGATTATCGAATGATTTAAGTAATTTGAAATTCATAGTGGATGTAGTCGAGTGTCTCAATCTCGTGAATTCCGCGTTCTTAGCTTGATCGATACTTAACTTCTTATAATTTATCACTGGTCCATCATCTATCACGGACACTGATGGTCGTGACAGCGCATCGGTGACGAAATTTGTCTCACCTTTAACGTATCTAATGTCGGTTGTAAATTCAGCTATGAAAGCTAAGTGTCGTGTTTGGCGTAGGGACGCGCGTTCGGTGACAGATGACATTACAAATGTCAAAGGTATATGATCGGTGTTTACAAAAAAATTGCGTCCTTCTAAATTATGTCTAAAATGTTTTATGGTGGCATATACTGCCAAAAGCTCACGGTCGAACGCGCTATAGCGTGTCTCCGCTGGATTCAGCTTCTTGCTGAAAAACGGAAGTGGCTGCCACATACCATTCAAATACTGCTGCAAAACGCCACCTACGGTGACATCACTAGCGTCACACGTGATGTTTATTTGAGCCATAGGGTCTGGGTGTACCAGAAGGGTAGCGTTTGCCAATATTTGTTTGAACTCGGAAAATTCTGACTCTGCATTTTGGTCCCACTTCATATCGAAATTTGACTTCGGTGACAGTCTTGTATGGCCTTCGTTGGCAGCTGTCAATAAATTATTTAATGGTGTCAACTTCGCTGCGCATTGCGGTATGAAACGGTGGTAATAATTTACCATTCCTAAATATCTACGCAATGCTCGTTGCTTTTCGGGCTTCACGAAATTCACAATGGCGTCGACGGCGCTGGGTAACGGCGAAATTCCTTCGGCACAAACGTGGTGGCCTAAAAAACTTAATTCAGTTTTACCGAACTGACACTTCTCAGGACCGATGATTATTCCGTATTCGGCTAGTCGGGCAAAAAGAATTCGTAAATGTTTTTTGTGCGTTTTATGATCTGGGCTGGTTACCAGTAGGTCATCCAAATATACAAAAACGAAATCAAGTCCGCGTGTAACGTGGTCTATAAAACGCTGAAACGTTTGTCCGGGATTTCGTAGACCAAACGGTGTCCTAGTGAAATTAAATAGACCAAAAGGTGTAGTAACGGCTGTCTTATGTACATCTGACGGTTCCACAGGAATTTGGTAATAGGCTCTAACCAAATCAATCTTTGAAAATTTTTTCGAGCCGGCTAAGCGCTGCGTGAAATCCTGAATATGTGGAATTGGATAACGGTCGGGTACGGTCTGAGCGTTTAAGCTTCTGTAGTCTCCACATGGTCTCCAGTCGCCATTTTTCTTTGGTACCATATGAAGCGCTGAGGACTACTCACTGTCGCTGGGTTCGATGACTCCTAATTTTATCATTTCGTCGAACTTGCGTTTCGCAGTGACAAGTTTATCGGGTGCCAATCGTCGTGGGCGCGCGAACACCGGGTGTCCTTTCGTTACGATTTTGTGCGTTATACCGTGTTTAACGGTCTCACCCTTTGTCGTAGGGCGAGTCTGTTCCGGGAACTGAACGAGAAGTTTAGTATACTCATTCTGAACAGTGTCTACTCTGTGCAACGACAGTGGACTGATTGACGACAGTGAAGCGGGAATAGCTAAACCTGTCCTCATGTCTCGAAGACATCGACTTTTCAAGTCTACTAGCACATTGTAAGGAATCAAAAAGTCGGCCCCAATAATGGGTTGTTTCACGTCCGCTACTATAAATGTCCACTTATATTAGCGTTTTAAGCCGACGTCGACGACGCGTTTACTGTTACTTTAGGTATTGATAGTAGTGTTATTAGCGGCCACCAGGGGAAGGCAGTCTGCGTCCGAAATAGCGCAAGATTTCGGCAAAACGCTGACAGCTGCACCTGTGTCAATCAAGTATTTGCATTTATGATTTTTGTCTGCGACGTACAATAACTTAGAGGAGGATAATGCAATATTCGCTACTTCGCGCTGACATAATGTGCTATAGTACGAACAGGGTTCACTGCACAAGCGCGCCTTTTCACCGAAAGTTTGGTGGTAGTAGCAAACCTGTGCAGTGGCTGTGTCGGTCGATTGAGCGACATTATTCTGCGGCGTTTGCAGCGTCGGTTCGTTCGGACGAGTATTTTGCTGTACATTATTAAAACCACCAGGTTTGTTAGGAACAAACTCTGTGGCCTGTGCATTTGGAATAAATGTAGGCCTAGGTGCAAAGTGATTATTTACACGTCCACATCCTTGATTTCTCTTCTTCTCGGCTGCAGTCGCGGTCTCTAATTTTTTGAGCCTCTTTGATAAGTCCTCAAGCAATCCCACTAGTTTAGTGGTTTCGTCGACCTTTATCTCCGCAACCCCCGGCTTACTCTCTTTGGCGTCTGCTTCAGAAGCAAGGGCCCTGTCGGCCAACATGGCCAAACTCTCCAGTGTGGCGCTATCTGGTTGTGTGGCCAAATGAGCACGGATTGAAGTTGGCATCTGCCGAATGAATGCTTGGCGTATGACCGCCTTTCCAACAACTGTTCTAGTTCCAAAGCCTGCCGTCTTCTGTAGGCGCCTTAAGAATCGTGAGGGAATGTCCGAGCTCATCCTTTCTCCGGAAATCACTTTGTTGACTCGTTCGGGTGTTGTCAAACCTCGTCGCTGGATCAAAATGGTTTTCAAGCTTTCATATTTATGCGACCTGGAAGGTTGAAGTAGAACGTTCCTCACGTTGGAGGCGACCTCGCCTGAGAGTGCTGCGCATGTCGGACTGTATCGCTCGTCATCGTCATGGATCTGATGAAGATCGAACTATGTTTCGATCTGATTGAACCAAAGTTCAACGTCCGTAGCGTAAAATGTTGCCATCTCGAACTTAGGTAAGTTTATTGAACGTCTCGGAGGCTGTCTTCTGCGTGGTGAAGGACTCTTAGACGAATCGCTCCTAGAGTGATGTCTTTTTCATCGATTTCGAGCAATTCGAGCAAAATCCTCTTTGAGTCGTTGGTACTCATCGTCAGCCTCGCGGAAGCGAACTTCGTTCGCCTCTCTGTCCGGGTAGTAGTTATCTTTTCGGCGAGCACCCTGACCTTCCAGAGGCGTAGACACGAAAACTTCACTATCTTGTGGTGTAGACATTGTGAAATGTTTGTAAAATTATTAACTAGTGAAACGTTTGAGATTGCGGGCCTATTGGCTCTATGCACAAAACGGTGTTAAAATGGTATGTCATATTAACACATACCAACTATTTTTTGACGTGTCGTGCGCGCGTTAGCTGTACATTGCCGTCTAGACCCTATTAAAAATGTCTGTATATGTTGAATCTTTAGAAATGTAGGCTGTAGAAATTATCCATGCTATGTCGCATGTTGCGAGATACAGGGGTTGATGAGATATTTGAATATTCGTCACTGAGATTGCACATAATTTCTTTTCACTTATTCACACATATATAATTGTTTTGTGAAAACTGTAGGTCAAAATTGTACATAAAATGCCAGAAATAATTACTACATGCTATGCTAAGCTATGATAATAGTATATAGTAAATCGACTTGGGTGACAAAATTTTTTCACACAAGTCGAAAAACACATGCAAATATTGACAATGTTTGCTATAGCGCAACTGTCAAGTCGAATATTTCGTTATTTATATAGGTTTTGATCTACTGAAATCGACTATCATGAGAAAATTTCGTTCTGAGATTAGGCTAAATGTGACTGCGATAAAAAACAGCTACATTTGTTTTTAGAATAATATTTTAAAACCTGACTGACAGTAGTCTACGCGGATTGATGATATAGTTTATCATTTCACTGATAAATGATTTCTGCGGTGAACATTAAATCATTGATATACAGAATCAAGAAAAATTATGGCAATTATTAAAAGACTCATGACAAATTATCCAGCAAGCTAAATCGATTGGTGGCGATAACATAATCTTGGGTAGCCTGATTTATTTAAAAGTTGTTTATGCCATCACTGATGCCACACAAAAGAACATGAACAGTAAATTCACAATTTTTACGCAGAATGAAATCACATAAAATACGCCTAGGAACAATGTACAGTGGGCATTCGAGAAAAAAATGAGACGTTGTCTCTGGGAGACCACATTCACAGTTGTTATTGTCTATGATATTCATATCAAATAAAGATTGTCGCAATTCGCTGCATCGCATCTGTAAACGTGCCATTATTATGTTGAACTGTCGGTTTCCAAGGTAATAATATGGGTTACATATTGGTTTATGTTTTGTTAGGTGCGTTTTCAGCGGCATTTTTTCAAGATGTTTTATATTTTCTTCCAAATTATTCCAAAATAATGTCATAGAAGGAAAGAATGATTTAATAACAGTTTCTTTCACTTGTGTAATAGATGTGATCAGACGATGTGTTTTCGTAATGAAATATCATTCACGTGCATATTGCTCAGAAGTATAATAATAATAATAATAATAATAATAATAATAATAATAATAATAATAATAATAATAATAATAATAATAATAATAATAATAATAATAATAATAATAATAATAATAATAATAATAATAATAATAATAATAATAATAATAATAATAATAATAATAATAATAATAATAATAATATTAATAATAATAATAATAATAATAATAATAACAATAACAATAACATTAATAATAATAATAATAATAATAATAATAATAATAATAATAATAATAATAATAATAATAATAATAACAACAACAACAACAACAACAACAACAACAACAATAACAACAACAACAACAACAACAACAACAACAACAACAATAATAATAATAAAAAAAAAATAATAATAATAATAATAATAATAATAATAATAATAATAATAATAATAATAATAATAATAATAATAATAATAATAATAATAATAATAATAATAATATATTGAATAGATGAAGGTAGATGATGACCCCATCGCAATTTCTGATGTCGCCATATTGACACTTCACATTCTGGCTCAGCCGTGTGCAAATGGAACTTCCTGCACTGGACCACTCACTGATATCAACTGTACCTCACTCAATCGTACGACAGGTGAGTTTGACGAACTTATTGTGGGCCTAGCAATGGAGAGTTGGGTCACCTCATTCTCATAACAATTTAATGTATTATTCAGTAGCTGTTAATTTCAATATTATTAGCTCTAAAGCGGGGTATTTTTATTCGAAATGGCCTCCCTACTTTTAAAAATAATTTTGGATGGTTTTTTTTTCTGAGGGTGGGGGGTAATTAGTAAGCTCTCACTCAAAAGTTAATATATTAAAAAATAATCTTTTTTTGCGGGGGGGGGGGGCGGTGGTAGCACACACAGGAGATGCTGACAAGGTTTTTATGCCGAGAACAGTCACATCTATTTTAAATTGTAATTTACAACATGTTATAAGTGTCTGTCTCTCATCCAGTTAGTAAGCTACTATAATATTCAGGAATTGTAATTTCAGGATTTGACGATTACTCCTGTTTGTGTGCTGGTGGATTTACTGGTGAGTTATGTGATGTGGAGCTGGACCAGTGTGTTTCTAACCCTTGTCCTCAGAGCTCCACTTGTCAAGATCAGGTTGGCAGCTACGTGTGTTATTGTGATCCAGAATGGCCGTGTGCACAGTCATCTACTGAAGACAGGAGTGTTCTGGAAACATGGCAGATTGTTTTAATCGTTGTGGGTGTCATTGTAACGCTAGCTATCATCATTACCTGCTGCCTGGTGGCGTTTCTCTATAAAGCAAGGTATCCCGCTGGACAGCAAAGGTTCGTACACTGACTTGTTTAATTGCTCCATTAAGAAGTTTTAGGCGGGCTGCTTACTCTATTCCACACGATCCACCTCACACGTATCTTTGAACTTATCCTTATTTATACTTCGCATAGCCATCATATATAGACCATGGGCCAGAATAGGTCGCCGTGCACCCCCCAATACTCACCCACACCAACTTGTTTTTAAGCTCTGATATGTCCAGAACATTAAATGAGATGTTACCAGTAAAAAAATAGGGACGAAATATATATTTTGACCGCTTATATGGGGGTACCCCCAAGCCTGTCTAAAATTAGGGGGTAGGGTTACGCAAACTTTACCAATCTACACATGCAATATACCATATAAAAGATAACTAAATTTCCGTTCTACTGATGTATTGCATGATGCAGTGGATTAAACCGTTATCTCTACACATACGTTTAAACATTTTTTTATTACAAATAATCAAAATCGACAACAAAACAAACTAGTCAACATGGTCAATGAAAAAGACTTAAACAGTCATAATTATTGGTCATATATATATCTGACCTATTTTTTCTAAACCAAGATATGTATATCCTTAAAACTGAGTGGTATTTAGATTTGTACATGGCACATATATTTTTTAATGAAAGAATATTGCAGACTTTTTTGAAAATGTGTGTATTTATCCTGGGTTGAAATATGAATCATTAACTTTGCTCTGCATTTAAGTCTACAATTTCTCCCACTTGTTTTCACATAACTTGTGTGTGCTGAATTCGAATCTGTCGGATAAATTTCTATATTTGGTGTCCTTCACCTCTAAATAGGCGAAACAAATGACCTATATTTGACATTCAAATTCAAAATGGTTACCGCCTACACACAAATAAATCGTTTTTTATTCACGTGAACTATAATATCATAAACAACATCTATTTAATAAAAATCTTAAAAATAGACTACATAATACGGCAGATTAATAGTGCAAGAGCATTAGTGAAAAAAACACAGGAACCTGGAATAAAATTGCAGAATTTTTTCAGGAATGATACCTGGACATCTCCACAGGCGAATTCCGAGGAGGCCCCAAAAATCCCCCTTGTGCATTTTTTTTAATTCAAGATGGCCGCCACCATGTAACGCCATTTTCGAAAAAACAGGGGTATACCCTAATACCTCACCTTTGTAGTTCGAAAAAAAATATTTTGGTGTCTCTACTTATGTTTTAAGGCACAAAGAGTTGATCCAGATGATCAGAAATAATATCAGCACTTTTCTCAATACCAAAAATCCAAGATGGCCGCCATATTGTTCTGATTCTGTTAAGCGACCTCTTAAAAAAACACAAAAATATAAGATATCTATCTCGTTGTTGAACCTAAAATGTATTTTTTGGCCAAACCCATGGAATCTAGCACTTATTTAGATCACCATTATTTTATTATATTGAATTTATCAGCATAAATCCCACATAGTAGTTAATTCAAAATAACACCAGGTAACGCCATTTTTTTTAAAAGGGGTATACCCCAATCCCTCACTGTTGAAATTAAAACAATGATTTTGGTGACTCTACCTATGTTTTAAAGTGCAAGGAGGTTATCCAGATGATCAGAAATAATATCAGTACTTTTCCTAATACTACAAATTCAATATGGCTGCCATAATATTTTGTTAAGCAATCTCTCAAAAAAAACGAAAATATGCGATAACTATCTCGTTGTTGAGACTAAAATGTATTTTTTTAGCCGAACCCATGGAGTCTAGAACTTATTTAGATGACCATATTCTATTATATTGAGTTTATCGACATGAATCCCACATGGTAGGTATAGTTAATTCTACCATGGTGGGTGACGCTTTGGAGTGTTTTCGAACTGTTCTCCCACTAGAAATGTAGATTGAGATTTGTCAAGTTAACAAATTAATCTTCGGTAAATAATGAAATTATTGCGTTTCAGTCACAGTTTCTACATGTTTGGCCAATGCAAAAAGAGCACATCGTTGTACAATATAGTCTAGATTTGTGAGATCCCCCCCCTTTGAACAAGCCACTCTGCACCCGCAACTCACTCTTTTTAGAACTCTTTCTGGAGCGACTGCTCTTTAAGTTTGCCTTGGTTACAAACGACCATGATATAAAATCCGTTCCCAGACTGTGGATTCCACACCCTCCTGTACAGCAAAATATGCTCTGTATCATAATGGAGTTTAAACACGAGGCACTCATCCAATGCTGTTTTAATATTGGCTCACCGTCTTCGACGCTGGCCCAAAAAAAACAGAATTGAATTAATGCCCCGTGTTGGCTGGGGCAGTAGGTGACATTGAAGGGAGGCTTTCTAGCAAAACTTAATTACAAAATAAGGACTTGCACATCACACGTTACATGTACAGGAACCTTTAATAATCGTCCTGTAACAATGCTCTTTTAGATACTTACTTTTGTCCATGATCTGCAAATTTCAATATGTTTAATATCATGAAATATATCATTTAAATATCAAGATATTACATTTTGAATAGTAGGATATATATATTTCGTAATGAAGTTATGGCATTGTATGGTGTTGTAATGAGATGATTTTACATCAGAATATCGGAATATGACATTAAGTTAATTGATGTCACATTTTATCGTCAGTATATGATCTTTTTATGTCACGAAAAAATGAGGACAAGACACAATAACGTCATGATATGGTTTTGTAATGTCTAAATATTGTTCTTTAGTATAGTAAAATGACGTTATGATGTCTGGATACAGCTTTATAAATGCAGGATATGGTGGTTAAGCATCACGGTATGGTATTAAAGTGACAGGATCTTTTGTGTATTGTCACGATATTATTATAATATCATGATATGGCATATTAGCATCACAATATGACATTTTAGTGTAAAAGGAAATGAAAGTAAGAGAGGGCAAGGCCACATGCTGTGCACAGGGCGTGTGTCTTAACGCTATCTTACTTTGCATTTTATTGAATCTTCCGAAGTGCTTTTGTTGCTGGCAGTTTTGGAGTACCGGTATTTGAGCAATGTAGAGGCCTTTGCTTACTGAATTATATTGCGATATATATGTTGAACCGACATGTGCCATCCTGATATTGGAATGTTTTATGTCGATTCTGTATTACCATATGGTAGCGTGCGTCTCTCAATATAATGTTATTGAAATGTTATACCTTGACATGAAAATATAATATTCTGACATTACAATGCCATATCCAGACTTTAAAGTGACATATCCTGGCATTCTATGGTCACATTAAAATATTGTAGTGTCATATTCAGTCATTATAATGTTACATTAGAGTGCCGCCAAGCCCGCCATATCTTGATTTGATAATGTCATATCCTATCATAAAAAATGGAATATCTTGACATTCAAATCTTATTGTGTGAGATAAAAGGACAAAATTTGGAGATTATAATACCATCTCATGACGTTAAAGTGTCATATTCCGACAAATTACAATCTAATATCCTGGCATAAATGCCAGATCCTGACTTCGAACTGTTTTTTATGTTTTTCCTATTTCAATGTCATAATCCGACAAGTCTATTATACAATATTCGATATTAAATAGCATGTTTGTCATTATAATGACACATCATCACATTACAATGCTATATTGTGACCTCAATGAGTCATTTCATCAATGTATAAAGTCACATCATAATATTCAAGTACCATATCCTAATATTCAAATGTCATAGTGATGTTAAAATGATATATCACGAAATTGTAATGCATTTCGTGATAATATGATGCCATATCTTTTTCATTTCAATACAGCAACGTGATGTTTAGCCACTATATACTGCCTTTAAAAAGCTGTATTGAGCCATCATAACGTGATTTTGCTATATTAAACACCAATGTTTGGACAATATATTACATATCATGATATTAAAGCGTCATATCCTGATATCATATTCATATATCCTGACATAAAATTATCATATCCTGACGTTAAACTGTTACATCTTCTAATTTGCTGTCATATTCTGACATTTCAATGTAATATCACATTGCAGTATCATACAATGTCAAATATTTATCACGTAATACACTAACATTCAAATAAAATATCTGAATATTCTAATCTATAATCCAAGGTATTCATTACCATTTTTAGGAAATTGACCAAATTACGTAGGCCTATAGATGGCCAAACGCCGCCAGTAAAATGATGTGATTTAAAACATTTTCTTATTTAGTAGTACATGTAAATAACCAACAGTCTCGTAGGACACGTGTTCAATCTGGTGTAATATTGTACTTAGCTCTGTTATTATCTACATTCACACAAAATTAGCTAATATTCATAACCTAGAATAATCACAACTAATACTTAACCAAAATCGAAAAACATTCTACAGACCTACTACATAAAATACCTACATTGGAATTAGTCA
The DNA here is from genome assembly GCA_964017125.1 of Flabesymbios commensalis. Classification (NCBI taxonomy): domain Eukaryota; kingdom Metazoa; phylum Annelida; class Polychaeta; order Terebellida; family Flabelligeridae; genus Flabesymbios; species Flabesymbios commensalis. Next base: position 53,503,090 of record OZ024903.1, read on the forward strand.
CCTGGTCACTTGGTTTGAAACTGGAATTTCTTACGCTATCTCAAGCTTCAAATGAATAAAAATACCCTTATATTTAAAAAAGAGACATGTTAAAATTTTTAATCAATGATTTCTGATATATGATATTTTGTAAATTTGATAAATCTATATCTATATTCCCATATGAAAAAGCAGTTGGACATCGCTTAATCGTGGCACCTGCGCTATAAGAGCTAACCAATATGGCAGCCTTGTTTGATTTTGTGGTGATAAGCACATTCTATTAAAAAAATTGGTGATGGAAATATATTCTAGATTCCATGGCTCTGAAAAAAAAGTTTCAACAACATGATGACTATGGCATGTAAGTGATTTTCTGAGGGGGGAACGCTTCACATAATGGTCGCCATCTTGGATTTGTGGAGATAAGAAAAGGAATGATATCATTTCTGATCCTGTTGATGTAAAGGCACCAAAATATTTTTTTTAACTGCAAAAGTGAGGAATTGGAGTATACTCTTGTTTTTTTTGGGAGGAAAAATGACGTTATATGGTGTTACATAACATTAAACTATGTGGGATTTATGTTGATAAATTCAATATATAAATAAATTATAAATAAGATAATATAAATATATCTAAATAAGTGCTAGACTCCATGGGTTTAGACAATAATATACATGTTAGGCTCAACAACGAGATAGTTACCTCATATTTTCGTTTTTTAAGAGATCGCTCAACATACTCAGTATATCAATATGGCGGCCATCTTGGATTTTTTGTATTGAGAAAAATACTGATATCATTTCTGATGATCTGGATGAACTCTCTGTGTCCTCAAACATAAGTAGAGACACCTAAATATATTTTTCTAACTGCAAAAATGAGGAATTATGGCATACCCCTGTTTTTTCGAAAATTGCGTTACATGGTGGCGGCCATCTTGAATTTAAAAAAATGCACAAGGGGGATTTTTGGGGCCTCTTCGGAATTCGTCTGGGGAGATGTCCATGTATCATTCCTGAAAAAATCAGCTTTCTGCAATTTTATTCCAGGTTCAACCCTGACATATATTCTGACATGCTTTGATGTGTTTAGCATATAGAATAACGTCATTATTTTAATAGTAAATAATTTTGTGTAAAATGACGTCCATCTTGGATTTTACGATAAACTATAGTTCAGACGATGAACAATAAACATCAGAAATGTTTGTTTCGGCCCCAAAGTCATACAAAATCAATAAATTGTTCAATGACGTGCGACAAATAACAAAAGGTTTAACTTTCATTTCGATAGCCATTTTGTTTTTTGTTCATATGAAGGTGAATTTGGCGGCCATTTTGGATTTTTTTCTTTCAAATTTACTGGCCAGTAACGTTTATTCCTAATCCACTATGTCACCATATCTTGGATTTAAAGGTCAAATTAAGGTCATTTCTTTTCAAAGACACAAGAAAAAAAAAATCAATTAACAAATTTTCAGAAACCATAAATTGTGCATTAATGTGCGATAAACTATAAAAAATAGGGGTTTTCCTCACATTTTGGTGGCCATATTGTGCTTTGCTAATTTGAAGGTGAAAGTCACCACATATAGAATATTATCCGACAGATTCGAATTCAGCACACACAAATTATGTGAAAACAAGCGGATAAAAAAATATACACTAAAAGTATTGAGCAAAGTTTTATGTTTCAGATTTCAGCCCAGGCTAAATATACATATTTTCATGAAAGGCTGCGATATTTTTTTATTAAAAAATATGTATGACATTTATAAATATAAATAACACACATTTTGAAGCATACACATATCTGGGTCCAGGATGTATTATGTCTTTTTCTTTGACCATGTTGACTAGTTTGTTTTGTTGTTAATTTTGATTATTTTATAATAAAAACATGTTTGAGCGTCCGTGGAGAGACGACTATTTACTCTACTGTAATGAGTGATATATTATTAGAACGGGAATTCAATTATCAGTTATATGATATATCTCATGTGCTGATTGGTTAATCTGGAAATCAATGACAGACGTTTGCGTAACCCCACCCCCTAATTTTAGACAGGTCTGCGGATACCCCCATATAAGCGGTCAAAATATATATTTCGTCCCTATTTTTTTACTGGTAATATCTCAATTCATGTTTTGGACATATCAGAGCTTAACAAAGTTGGTGTAGTGAGTAGTGGGAGGGTGCAGGGTGACTTATTCTGGCAAATGGACTAATACACTGGGGAATTTGCTTTAAGTCTTTTCGATCCCCATACAATCAACAGTTCAATTATTAGGACGATTAACGAAATTTGGTACATTTGTTCAGCAATTCCAGGAAATAATCTGAATAACTTTTGTGAGCAAACTATTTTTTTATTTTGCAGAATGTTGCAATATCCACGTATCTCAAAAGCAATGCAAAATAACTGGACCATGAACATAACACAAAATGTAAGGTCTCCCACAAGGATACCCGTGACAACTTTCGCATAAGCTGAATGGCGATAACAGAGGGCTGCTTCCGTGTTCGTTTCCAAACAGCTCATAGTTTAAATTCTATTCAAAATGACCATGTCTAAGTTAATTGTTTTTGTTAGTAGCGATTCTGATACGGCTTCATCACCAGGTGACACAATCTACTCCAGAAGAGGGGTGTCTTGGTGGGGAAAGCAGATCCAAAATGTAAGATTTAATTTTGCTACGTATGCAAGCTTGTAAAAGATAACTGATAAAGAGGTTGATGAAGGGGACTAACAGAGTGTCAAGAGAATTAACAACGACTGAAAAATATTAAATATCTAAATACTCCTGATTTTAAATCTCCTCTGTCCTTCCAGAAGACCTGACACCCGGTGACGTATGCGTATATAGCATTTGAAAATGGTGCATGCCATTCAATTCAATTCAAATTCATTTATTTATGCTTATCTCCACGTATGACCGCACCCAATGCTGGCGAACCAGGAGAACCAGCACAGGCCCAAAGCCTCGATCACCACGTATGACAGCACCCAATGCTGGCGAACAAGCACATGCCCAAAACCTCGATCTCCACGTATGACAGCGAGCATGAGACATACTAATTAGTAAGGCCAGTTTTGCCCATCAGGTTCTAGCTCACGTTTTCAATGAGTATGCTAGACGAATGATGGAGACATTTCTATTCAGTTGTCTGAGGGAAATGTATCAAGTTTTAGAATCTCATTGAGACTGCACTGCTCCGGTCGAGCTGGCAATTACTGCAATGCATCTCATGATTAAGCTAAATCACTGCATCAGCTAATAAGCAGATAACTTAGCCCGAATACATTGCACGAACATGACGTGTATGCTGAGATAGTCTATAGTCAATTGTAGGCCTTATGTGTGCTAACTAATCGTAAGTCTAAAAAAACAGAGAAACCTGTGTGCACTGGAACATTACCGGTACCATGATCACATCAAGATAACTGATAGATGAAATAGGCAAGTTGAACCTGAGGTTCAAAGATGGGCATGTTTACACGTGAAGACCATCTCATGAGAGGTGCATGCACATTACCCGGTTGCCTGCCCCTAACTCGGACAAAAAACTTGAATCAAAATATTGCACGGATAGGCCTACTGGTGAGGCTGCTTTCTACATAATGTCACTACCATAGCTACTTAAGACTTTGTAAGAAGAACTGTGCAACTCGGTGAAACTTATTTAGTGATCCCAACCACCGCATTGTTTTTGAACCGTACTAATAAATATTATATGTGAGCATTGTCGTGTACTGCTGTTAAATTGTAGGCCAATGTGTCAGGTTTTCTATGAGGGAAATTTATGCTTTGAGAAAAACTGTACATGTACATCCGTGAGAATAAGAGCCTGGTTCTAGAACCAGCTTGCCCTTCTCATGGATTTTTCCTGTTGTTTCAAACATTTCATTTTCTGTGACAGTGGTATCATAACCCGATGTTTGACAATGGCAACAAGTACCAGACATCAGATCCAGATCTTACTCCACCACAACCCGGTACGTCTGCTGGCAATGGTGGAGACTGGAATAGGAAAGGTGCAAATAATAGATCACAACCTGGTACGTCTGCTGGCAATGGTGGAGACTGGAATAGGAAAGGTGCAAATAATAGATCACAACCTGGTACGTCTGCTAGCAATGGTGGAGACTGGAATAGGAAAGGTGCGAATAACAGTCGGAAGAGACTCCCTAGACAACCAGACTCCCGTCCTCGTTCTTGGTGGCAGCGCAACTTTGGCAATACCGGTACCAATATGGTGGTGAGTAAAAATACAACTGATTAATATTAACAATGATATTGAAATGTAAAAACGTTATATTAAAGTATTTAAGGTATACTTTGGTGAGATTGAGTTTCAATATACGGTAAAGTACTCACTTTAAATGTGCGTATAATTTTTTTTCCATAGTATAGTGATAATCAATATAAACCGAATATGACATTATTAATTAATTGTGAAACAAAAGAGACCATACATAATAATTAAATGACAACAAAGCTTAGATAATATATGAAAGATCCGTAGATATATTTAAATGGTTACCCTTATGACGAATGCTATAATAGTTATAAAAACATATATGTAATCTCTTTAGATGAGAATTATACATATTTATGATCGTGCAAGGTATATTTTGGTATCTAAATATTTTGTATCTCTCATAGTCTACTAGGAATTCTGGAGGCGGCCAAGAGGGTTTTGAGCTTGAAGGCGGCCGCGAGCCTCGTTATCAGTATGAACAGGATGTGCCTGCAGATTCTCCGAGCATGCATCGTGATCCGCAGCCAGATTATGATGAGAGCCTCCCCGCACCCGTGGATCTCAGCGAGACGGCTACTTGATGAAGAAATTCCTGGCGTGACAGACAATATTAGCCATGTTGGTGTTTAGTCACCAGTAACGCCTCAGCCTAGTTAAGTTCGAGAGATATATTATACACTGTTCTGAAGATCATGACCTATGGCGCTCTCAAGAGGGCAGCCGCACTTTTAAGATATTTTTACTGTTTACAAACATGTGTAATTATCAACATGTTTGTTATTAGTTAGATTTATTTTATATCTTCATATTATATTAGTCAGACTTAGTCATATCTTTGTTTGAAGAATGAAATTGATTTCAAGTAAAGTTCAAGTAGAGAAACTTTTTCATGCTCATTATATTATAGATTATAAAAGTATATTTTATATCAACATTTATTGTTGAGTAAAACTTTCTTGTGTTTATATATCGTATAATATCAGCACAATTTACACTTTGATAATTATGGTTAATAAAAACTGTGTCATATCTTTAAATTTTAATAAAGCTGTCAATTTATTGACAAAAATGATTTATTTTGTAAAAATAACAAATACAAATAAATCATTTTATTTTTCCAAATATTGTTTGTTGTTTCTATAAAATATAAATATACCAGTAAAACGAGAAACTTGCTGCAGAGTAGTTTGCTGCAGAGAACATTTTGAAAACTATTACTACTTAAAGTCTAGGAAATATACCTCGGTGAACATTGAAAAGTTTAAAATAAATATAAAAAATAAAAATATGTTGACGGTTCTTCAATCTACCGACTGTCAAGAAGCATTTAGTAAATTTCATTCAATATTTTTAAAGACTTATGAAGACTGTTTCCCTTTAACCATAACAAAGCTTGGTTATCGCACGCGTATGCCATGGCTAACAGTAGCCCTAAAGAATTCTATAAAAAATAAAAATAAATTATATGTAAAATATATTAAACATAAAACATTTTTTAATGAAAAAGCATATAAAGACTACAAACGTATTTTAAATAATAAAATGAAAAAAGCTGAACGAGATCATTATGATGTTTTATTCAGATTAAACAAAGATAACCTAAAGAAAACCTGGGCGATTATTAAAGAAGTAATTAACAAAACAAAACTAAAACAACAGTCAATAAATTTTTAATTAACAATAAAGTTATAACAAATACCGAAGAAATAGCATATAGTTTTAATAGTTTTTATGTAAACATTGGACCGAATTTAGCGAGTAAAATTCCGAAGACGAGTAAAGACCCGGCTTCATATATAGCTAAGCAGAATCACGATTCTATTTTCCTCAATAATGTCACCGAAAATGAAGTAATCAAAATAATAAATGCATTGAAAATATCTAGCCCAGGATGGGATGGAATACATTCCAAGGTAATCAAGGACACATTTTCATTATATATTGAACAACTCGTACATATTTTGAATTTGTCTATTTTACAAGGTGTATTTACAAGTGAACTAAAAACTGCTCGTGTTATCCCTATTTATCAAGGTGATAACAATATGATTATAAGTAACTATAGGCCTGTTTCTGTGTTAACAGTGTTCTAAAAAAATTGCGAACGTATAATGTATAACAGACTGTTTAATTTTATCACGAAACATAATATACTTTATAAATACCAGTTTGGTTTTAGAGAAAAACATGGAACGAATTCTGCCCTAATTGTGCTCACAAATAAAATTGCTACAGCTATAAGTGAAGGTAACCTTGTTTTAGGAGTCTTTCTTGATTTCAGTAAAGCTTTTGATACGGTCGCTCATACTATTTTACTAAATAAATTATATAAGTATGGTATCAGAGGATTTGCTCATGATTGGCTTGACAGTTATTTATATAATAGGAGACAGTTTGTTTCTTTTAATAATCATTGTTCAGATATGAACGAAATCACTTGTGGTGTGCCCCAAGGATCCATACTTGGACCTTTGCTATTTTTGTTATATGTGAATGATATTGTTGAAGTATCCTCTGTTTTATTACCCATATTGTATGCCGATGATACCAGCTTATTTCTGATTGGAAAGAACATTAATGTATTAATACACAATATGAATGATGAATTAGCAAAAGTATTACAATGGTTAAACTGTAACAAATTGTCTTTAAATATTAAAAAATCTCAATATATTGTATTCCGATCGATCAAGAATTATCCAAATGAAATAAACACTGTCAAGATTAATAACCAAACATTAAACAAAGTTAAATCTACGAGATATATTGGGGTCATTATTGATGAATTCTTAAATTGGGCGGAACATATTAACACAGTAAAAACAAAAATCTCGATAGGAATAGGAATTTTATGTAAAGCTAGACGTGTATTGAAAACATCGACTTTAGTTACACTTTATAATAGCTTTGTCTATCCATATATTAATTATTGCATTGAAGTATGGGGTGGAGCTAGTGATAAATCTATTAAATCTCTATTTAAAATTCAGAAAAGGGCTGTTAGAATAATTAAATCCGCCTCATATTTAGCTCACACCCAACCAATCTTCCATGCATTAAATATACTGAATATTTATAAGATATATGAGTTCAAAGTGGCTTTATTTATGTACAAAATGGAGATGCAATTGTTACCTTCTTTATTTAGCGACATGTTTGTAAAAAAATATGATGTTCATAACTATCCAACTAGACATGCTCATAATCTACGTGTAACTTGTAAGCATAAAACCAAATTATCTGAACAGTCTATTAGAACTGCTGCTATATCAATATGGAATCATATATCTGTCAATCTAGATACCAATTGTTCAATATGTACCTTTAAATATAAACTTAAAAAATAGTTATTATACCATAATATTCCTAATAGTAGAACTCCCTAGATATGATACTGGCTCATGAATGAATTTGTTAATTACTTAATAATTTATTATTCATTTCATTGCACGTTTTTATGCACATTGCACATGAATTGTCGTTTCTGTGGATCCACGGGGATATGTCTCCCACCTTAACGAGTGGTAGATATAGCCTTTTACTTCCTAGGGGTCGACATATTATTATTGTAATTAATGAGAGGGCATATAATGTCACCCGATATTCTGTCCTTTTTGTCATTTTGTTTATCAATCTTGTTCTGTATATTGTTAATACAGATATTTCATATTTTCTATAATATTGTTCTGTTTAATATGTTAGATTTCCAGATTTTCAGTGTATTAACATGATTATTGTGATTCTGTCAATGTTTTTGTTGATATGCATTTATGACAATAAATAATCTTGAAATCTTGAAATGTCTATTTCGGCGCTTGTATAATATAAAATATTTAAGAGACAAAGTCTAATTAAGCGTAGGCCTGATCTATATTTGTATTTATTCCAGATATAACGTTTTTTCTAACCACCTTTAGTGGGCTGCATATATGGTTTGACCCAGAAGATGGCGTCCAAGATGGCTGCCAAATTCTTGAAATTCCAATTATTTGCCCATTAATCATCCGAAATGACTCATTTTAATGCATTGTCACTTGTTTTGGATCTAATATGGTACATATAGTCTGGGAGCCAAGTCCTGTAACGTGTCACTTCGCTTGACCCAAAAAGTGGCAAAGGTCTGTGTTGTTATTATGACAGAAAAATATCCCTAGGACATCATTAGGGTGGGTGTAGAACTTTACTGTGGCAGCAAAGTCCCTGAAATGAGGGATGTTCAAGGGTATCCTCGAGCCTAAATACTGCATTTTTTAAAACACCAGTTAATTCCAAACTCAAAACTCAAAGGTTTTAAACAATCTTCAAATCATTGTAAATCCTATTTTGCTTATATTACATAGAATGACATATTACTAAAGTTTTGAAATATTTCAGAAAAAATAAACCCACCCTTTACGCGCTGAAAGTCAATATTCCAAATTGAAGGTAGTTTTGTTTTCCAGATGTAACTTTTCCGTTTCCTGTAAATTTGCATGGTTATGAGCATGCAAAGGTATGCTTACCTCATTTTGGTCCAGCACTCATCTGGTACCACTATGTCCCATTTGACAACCCATAAGTTGTTGCATGAGTTCAAAGGTCCGGATGGGGTACTTTCACTAGCTACATTTTGTCGACCCATCGTAATTATAGATTTTTTTATTTTTATAGTTTTAAACAATTTTATTACCACTCTTGCCACATTTTGTCAATAAATACATTTCGGACGGAACATAGGTGAAGTTATTGGAGCGCTGACAGTCAATATAAAAAAAAAAATCACAAAGTTTGTAGAATATAACTCTTTTGTTTGCTCTGCATGTGTATGATTATGAACATGCTAATGTCTGTTGTCTTTATTTTGTATATCTGTCATCTGGTTCCACCGTATAAAGTTAGAAAAACTTTATCTTGTAGCACTAAGGACTCATGAGGTCAAAGGTCCGGATGGGATATTCTCACTAGTTGATCGATCCCGTCTAATAACATAATCTTTATTTTTATAGCTATAAACAGCTTTATTACCATTATTGCCACATATTATCATTGAATACATTCCGGACGACACATATGTGAAGTTGTGATATTATATTTAAAAAAAATATGAACCCACCCCTAGAGCGCTGAAAGTCAATATTTCAAATAAAAAAATCACAAATTTCGTAGAATGTAAATATTTCGTTTGCTCTGTATGTGTATGTTTAGGAGCATGCTAATGTCTGTTGTCTTCATTTTGTATATCTGTCATCTATTTCCACCATAGCAATTTAGAAAAAAAACTTATCCTGTTGCATGAAGGACTTATGAGGTCAAAGGTCCGGATGGGGTACTAGTACTAGTTACATTTTGTTGACCCCGTGTAATAACATACTCTTCATGTTCAAAGTTATAAACAGCTTTAATACCACTCTTGTCACATATTGTCATTAAATACATTCCGGATGAAACATAGATGAAGTAATGATATTTTTCAGAAAACAGGAACGCACCCTTAGATCGCTGAAAATAATAATTTCAAATAAAAAAATGACAAATTTCGTAGCATGTAACTCTTTCGTTTGCTCTGCATGTGTATGATTATGAGCATGCTAATGCCTGCTGTCTTCATTTTGTATATCTGTCATCTGGTTCCAACGTATCAAGTTATAAAAACCTTATCTTGTTGCATGAAGGATTTATCAGGTCAAAGGTCTGAATGGGGTCCTCTCACTAGTTACATTTTGACGACCCTATGTGACAGCAAAATCCTCATTTGTATAGTTATAAACAGCTGTATTACCACTCTTCCCACATTTCGTTATTGAATACATTCAGGACAAAACACAAGTGATTTTTTTATTGTTTTGAACCCACCTTTAGATCGCTAAAAAACTATATTTCAAAAGAACTTAACACAGCTAGAGTATTGGTCGAACGTGTTTTAAAGACATTATTCAGCACCAGGTGGCACACAAATCTGTCCTACGTCACAGTCAGTAATGTGTTGTGGATTGTGTGGGACCGCAGGCTGATATACTAAGATTGTTAGCAATATTTAAGTTATTAAAAGGGGTGTCAATGGTAGCAGATATAGATCTGTCCCACTGATAGTTGAACAAGGAATCTAGATTTCTTGGTTAGAATGTGCATTACCAGAAATAGATAACCATCTATTTATGATATTACGAAGCTCATTGAGGCCCATAACATTATGATGACGTGTTGCCAATGGTCAAAAGTTGGGTAATATGGGTAATCTGCCTGCAAAGGGAAGGCAGGGTCTAAAGTTGTTTTTATGACATATCCATAACAATCACCTCAAATGAGTTTATGTCGACTTTGTCATGGTCATATTACTTCATTCTTATCTGTGTCTTAGAATACTAAATGATAAATACATAATTATAGATATTAATTATCTACAACAATTTTTTATTACTTTGAAAATAAATATATTCATACTAGAATAGTACACGATAAAATTTGATAATACAAGCCAAGTATATTTAATGAGAGATTTACATTGTTAGTATACTACTGTTACACGTATATATGTACTTGCTAGCATATAAAAAATATATGATACCATGGGCACATAATAGCGAACACCAGTGATAAGTCAGTTACATTCTAGAAGTCCTTCCCCAGCAGCAGCAGACAGCTAGGAACAATCACTGACTTTTCCTAATGTTTAGAGTTGTAAGACGTTGCTCATGATAAACTTTCGAGGGCAGCAGTTATTAGCAAAGATTAAACCCACATATTGAGAAAAACGTTTGGAAAAAAGTAATGTCTGATGCCATCATTTTGAATTTAAGTTATACACCAGTAAAACATATTTAAATGAGAAGAGGCATAATGCAGATGGTAGTAGTAGTTTTTATATCGTTGGCTGGGTGATATGCTACACTCGGCCCACATTTATTTCACTTTAAATCACTGGGCTTATTAGCAGTGTCTCTGGATAACGACAATGCTGGTGTTGTATGGTGTCAATTATCCAAGTGAATGAAACAGGACGCTCTGTAAATAGGATTCAGCATAAAATACTTTCATTTAGGTGACACACATTTATTAAACCGTTGCTATATATATATATATATATATATATATATGCTTCTGGAATATATGCTGCAGTTGATTTCAGTTATGACATGACATATTCAAGAACTAGCACTATATGCTGCACTTAGCAGGAACTAGATTAACCCTTGATACGTCCTCCCCCCACACATGTTGCTTGATGCCACCTCAGATACTAATCTAAGATGTTGAACAATTCCAGGCATTACAGAATATTGCGGGTGATATTGGTGATATCAAAAGGTGGTTTATAAATTTATCTTTGCATTGTCTGAGAAAAAAGAATCATGTGAAGACAACAAATTTCTGAGAAACGAAGCTACATGTCTGATGGCATTGTGGCAAACACAATTATGGCTGCACCAGATACGCTTCTAGGTGTTGTTAAAAATGGATTTATTATTTACAAACTGGCTAAAAATACAAATTAACTTTATTATCTTTTACCTGTGGATATAATAAACTAAAAAAAATAATTATGTCCTCAAAATCGTCTAGTTCCTATTTTATCACTAGGGAAGTTATCATAGGACTAGCTCAAATAAGAGTCGGAAATGTTACGTCTTGGTGAACAGTGAAAATATAAAAAACCCAGCTCCTGTTGACCTCTAAGGTTCGATTTATTTTGTCAAAAATATCAAAACTGTATATATGTTTCGTTTGGAATGTATTCAATGACACAATGTGGCAACAGTGGTAATAAAGCTGTTTATAAATATAAAAAAAATGTTGGTAATGCAAAGTGGTCGAAAAAATATAACTAAGAATACCTCATCCGGGCTTGTGATCTCATAAGTCCATAACGCAGCATGGTAGTTTTTTTTAAATTTGCCATAGTTGTACCAGATGACAGATTTATCATATGAGGTCGGCAAACATTAGCATGTTCATAATCATACAGATGTACAGTAAATTGAAACGTGTGCATACTACTAACTGTGTTCATTTATTTTTTTAATATTGACTTTCAGCCCTCTAAGGGTGGGTCTACGTTTTCTGAAAAAAAATCTAAACTTCAGATATGTTTCGTCCGGAGTATATCCAATGACAAAATGTGGCAAGAGTGAACATGAAGCTGTTTATAACTATAAGAATGACAACTTTTTTATCACAAGGGGTTGACGAAATGTAACTAGTGAGAGAACCCCATCTGGATTTTTGACCTCATAAGTCCTTAATGCAACAAGGTGTGATTTTTATAATTTGACACAGTGACACCACATGACAGATTCATCAAATGAGGTCAGCAGACATTAGCATGTTCATAATCATACAAATGTACAGAAAACGGAAAGTTACATACTACGAACTGTGTTCAAGTTTTTTTGAAATATTGACTTTCAGTGCCCTAAGGGTGGGTTTACATTTATTGAAAAAACTCTAAACCTCACATCTGTTTAATCCTGAATATATCCAATGACAAAATGTGGCCAGAGTGGTATTAAAATTATTCATAACCATAATAATGATGATTATAGTATTACAGGGGTCGACAAAATGTAACTTGTGGGAGTACTCCATCCGCTCTTTTGACCTCATAAGTCCTTCACACAACAAGGTAGAATTTTTCTAATTTGATATAGTGTTATCAGATGGCCGATGTACCAAATGAAGTCAACAGACATTAGCATAATCATAATCATAGAAATGTACATGAAACGACAAAATTACATTCTACGAACTGTGTTAATTGTTTTTCTAATTTTGACTTCCAGCGCTCTAAGCGTGGATTTATGTTTTATGAAAAAAATTATCATCTTATCTTAAATAAAAGAGAAATATGGACGACAGTGATTTAAACATTGTTCATAGCAATTGTGGTTTGGGTTTTTAATAACCTGGGGTTAATAATATACAGTCTTTGTGGTTCGAGGGTACCCTTGAACAACCCTCATTTTAAAAACTTTGCTGCCACGATCAACTTCTACACCCACCCTATTAATGTTCCAGGGATATTTTCCTGTCATATGCACATATCAGACCTTTGCCACTTTTTGGGTCAAGCGAACTCAAAAACTAGCAGCTTTTTGAAACTTGGCTCCCAGACTAATAGGGTACTTCACACACACCACAGTCAAAATATAAGATATGAAATCCAAGATGGCGGAACAAAATGGCCGCCAAACTGCAAATATTGAATCATTCCTTACATCATTTATTATCTACTATATTACTGCAGGAGCTATAGGTGACAACTTATAGGTGACATATGTGGACATGTTGAATACATGCAGCAGTGGTAGGTGGAAGGGGACAGTTTTACTGATGATGCCCCACGCTTTCAGTCTTAGAACGGCTGCGTTGCCTATTATATGCCATGTGACGGAGTTATAGTATATGCCCCAGAGAGTCCATGAATCGTCAGAAGATAAGCTTCTATATCACGGTGTGCGTCTGCAGTGGCACGAATATCAATCACTGCTCGTTCTTTCACTGGTGATGAGATGAACATTACGGGGTTGCTTTAAACAGACTTTTGTAAAAGTGAACAAGAAGCACGAACACATCTGTGTCATCACGCACGACATTAACTGATTTGCCCAAGAGTGCTAAAGCGATAGCATGTTGTGTTATGAGAATATCAGCCTCCTCACATCACGGTCTCTCTACAGTCACTTCGCCTACACTAGCAATAATCAGAGAGTGATTTTGTGTTGCATTGTTGTAGAAATGTGAGTCGAGAAGAACCTCGGCAAGCATGGCACTCAGCTGGATCTTGTTCTTAGTGTCAGCAAGGACTTGCTGCTTAGCAAGAGTTAGCATATTTGGTGTCAGCTGGTGTGGGCGACTTGACCCAGCTATCTGCATCCCCGTGAAGGTCTTGAAGCTGTTGGAAAATATATGTCAAATATCAGTGTCGCATTTGCCCGTTGTAGAGGTTGAAAGAAAAACTTCTTAAAGGCATCAACATTCACATGGAGCTAGTCAAATGGCCAGTTGATGACCCAGAGTGATGCTGTTGTTTGAGACAGAATCAAATTCAGTGTTGTGTAGTTTGCTTTCGGCAAGTAAACTAGTTCTCTGTGTAGCGAAGTAAGAACAAGTAATCAAAAAGTGAATTTCAACAGAGTTTGATGTACATCTTTGACATATGCGCTGTTCTAGTGGTATTTTTTGCGCCTTGACATGCCTTCCTCGTTCAATTGCTAGCATGTGAGCTCATTCTTAATCTTGATAGTGCCTTTATCCACCTTGTGTCGGGGATGTAAAACAGATATTCTTCTAGCGAGTGGTTGAATTTGAACTTTAATTTTATGGAGTTTCGGGCTTTGCTAGACCGATCAACTTTATATGTATTAAGCAAACATAATTTAACTTGTTTGATGAGACGATTGGCATTTTCTACTCTATGATTTTCTTAAACGTCGCGGTGGTTTGTTCGGAATAATAATGACCTAATGTGAGAGCACCAATTTGTTTCACCAATAAAGTCAAGAGACACCAGTGAGTTGTGCACGATTCTCAAATAACAGCTTTTAGGCAAGGAGATCAAGCGAATCCAGTATTTCAAAGCTAGAATTTATTGTTTTAAATAGAGAGGATACCTTCCCATATCTCCATAAATAGTAACTGATGTGGTTTGTTGTTTGACACCAAGCATATTTTTCAAGAATGATAAATGGACCGTCTCAAAGTCCAATATTTTTTTACCAATAAATACTACCTCGCTACCAACAAGTAACAACAAGTAACAAGTATTTATTGCTGATGGTTCCTGTGTGAGGAGCATACCATACATCAGTATGGGCTAATTGTGAATATTGCTTTGCGAGCTTGTTTAAATGGTATTTTGGATAGAGCAATTGCGTTCTGATACAGTCAACTTGATTTTTTGTTTCAAGGTAGATTTGGACTTTGAGATTTTGATTTCCCTATCGATGGAGGGTATGCAGTTAACTCACATGCCGATACATCATTAAAGTTTATGTCACTTGCAAGTTGACCAATGACACGTGCATAAATAAGTTCCTGATCATAGACAAGCTTTTCACCAACTGGCACATGTTTTTGTCACATCCATTATAACAATGTATTTGCCTAGAGGATCATAAATATTTCCTGGCCACCCACTCTTGAAGTCTTTCATTGCCTACTGTTCAATAGCAAGGGCATTATCAGCATTCCCATTAGGGTGAGGAATCTGTCCTGTCATAATGATTATCAGTGCACCATCTGAGTGAGATTCGTTATCGAAGGGGTTAATGCAGAAATCCAGTGTACTACGAAAGCTCAGACGCTCCTCCCGGTCTGTCTTGATTCGACCCTTAGTGTATTCGTTTTGGTGAGTATGGAGATTATTCTGTGTGACATTGCTCATAGCTCGAATATTGTGGGATACTTCTCCACTAAGGGCAAAGATCAAAGCCCACTTCATTTGGTAGTCTGTAGCTTACGTAGTTATGCTGTGACTAGCTCGAACATCAAACACTTTAATGAGATGGGAAAACGAGTCAACTCCTTCTAGTACACACTGGAGTATCTCCTCTACTAGCATTCTGACTGCTCGGAAGTCTTGTGGGTATTTCTTACCGCCACTTACCGTTTTCTCTACACTTCCAAATGTTCCGGCTAGAATTTCGTTCATACCTCTGTCAGTCATGACAGCTGTGGCATGAATACAATTCATGTGCATATGCATTACACCAAGCACTGGTATTACAGATTTGAAATAGGTGGGTTGATAGAACAATATTTCTATGACGCTTTTGTAAAGTTACTGATCAGCCGTGAATATAAGTACATCGTCACCTGCAGCTCTCATAAGTGACAACCCCTTACCTATTGCAGTGTCATGGTGAGCTGGGTGGCGGTCAATAAGTGGTTAAAAAGAAACGTCAGTTTTGGTTTGAGGTGCATGCCGGCTTCCCTACATAGTCTAGTAGACCCTACCATTGTATTCAGGACATTTTAGTTCAGTAGACCTGTATGTCCTGTCATTATCCAATCCTCTTTGAACAGCTATGGCTTGGGAAGCTAAGAACGACAAAGTAGGTATGTGGTTGAGGGCTTTTTCTGGTGGCATTTCCGGTTTCTTAGGCCCATCGTACCTCTTCTGTTGCACATCTTATTTTATCGACTGCATAGGCTGTCGTTAGATGATTTGGTGGACATATTGAATTGCGATGCTTATTTAGAATGGTAAAATCACAATAATAACCCTTCCAGTAGATTTCTCGTGCATTAAAACCTGGGTATAGTGCCAACATTTTTGCCCGGATATTTTGGGAGTTAATGATATTTGTGAGTCGCGGCGGTCATCTTGGATTTACAAAAAATGCCAATGGATAAAATTTTGCACACCCTCCAGAAAATTTTGGCTAGGACCTTTATATAACAAAATGTGTACTCCGCTTCCACCTATCGGGCCATATGAAGCATAATTCTTACTGACTAATTGATGAACTTTTTTCATTTCATTTCCCTGGTATGTTTTGTTGATCCCAAAATACTGGGAAGCCACATTCACTTAAGTTTTTAATGTTTATCAATCACCCGTTGTGGTAAAAATGGGTCATTTATGTAGGTTATGTGATCATCTTGCTCCTACCTATGTTTCTCGGTTGATTAGTAAATTAGAACCATTCATCACAAAAAAAGCTTCAATGTCCCTCTAAAAAAAGGCAAAAATTAAAACAATGGCTGTTTTTAAAAATGGCCGACATCGCCATTTTTAAAACCCCTATTAAATTCGATAACTCTGGAACTTGAAAAAGCTATAAAGATGCATAATATATCAAATTCCACTATTTTTGGCGTGACAAATTGAATAAATGGTTATTTTTTTTAGATTTGACAGTCTTTAATCTAAATATAAGATGGCTGTCATCACCATTTCAAAAACATAAAATATGATAACTGATAATAAAGGCTAAAACCCTTCGCCACAATCGAAGGAACATGGCGCAGATTTCGCACAAATCTAGATCGTCCTCGTTAGAAACACCAGTGCCACCTGTGTGATAGAATGATGACAAAAGCTAAACTGAAATATTTAGCTGACCATTTCTCTAAATACTTTGTGGATAAAATGGAAAATATTCCGTTACTGAAAAAACCCCAACAATTAGATGCAAAATGAACGTTTTTGAACGTGCGACAGAAGATGAAATTAAAAAGCTTATTTTGAGCTCATCGTCAAAATCATGTGATCTGGACCACATTCCTACAAGCGTGCGGAAAAATTGTCTTGACATATTAAAAACTCCCATCGCTGACATAATCAAAATTTCAAAGACCACTAGGCCTACTTAAAAAAAAAACATCTCTTCCTTAAAACTAAGGGAATAATTACAGACTTGTATCCAACTAGAGTTTGTCACGCCAAAAATAGTGGAGTTTGATATTTTATGCATCTTTATGGCTAGCTTAGTTACAAAGTTTGTAATTAGAGGTCAAGATGATTCCAGACATATAAAATAACAATTCTATTGGATTTGTCAAGTATAGTGTGGGCTCATTTTTATTATCCTGTATGTTTTTATATAAAAACAAAAACTCATTTAATTTTGATAGAAGGTATCACAAGCTTTGAAAAAAATTAGGGCCGCATTTTTCGGATTATCTTATCTACTGAATGTAGAGCAGGTTTAAGCACTTTTTAGTTCTTATAATCTGGTTGCTTGGTGATTAACATGTGACATATTATGACGGCATATTTCAAAGTCCGCCATTTTTTACTTCAACAGATCGACTCTGCCATTTTTGTTACCGGTAATGCTATTATCTTATGGCTCACCTGGGCGGATCCAAAGGGGGGGGGGTGGTGGGCACGCCCCTTATTTTTCACCCATAGAGAGGGACATGGCGCAATGGTTAGAGCGCGGGGCTTTGTCAATGTCGTGCGGTTTCGAATCCCGAGTAGTGCAGGATTTTCAGAGAAATATCATGTTTCTCCCCTCTCAATATTGGGACATTGTTTCAATGTTGTGTCCTTGGGCAAGGCACTTAACCCTCAAATGCTTCACTTGACTCAGGTGGAAATGAGTACCTGGTAGGACAGAGATGGCAATGTGTATGATAAGTTCAATGCGCCGAAATGGTTGCAGGACTGTATGCTCTCTGTGGAGTTGAGGTGGTACACGAATAAACAGGTCCGGTGACCAGGGGGTAAAAATGTAAAAGTCGGATGAAATACTTGATATCAGATTTATAAACCTTTATCTAATACTTTTAAAAGGTCCATAAACCGGCCTAAATTTATCAAAAACTCTTGAGGGCATACTCCCCCCTGCGCTCCCTTTTTTCAAATCCTAAATCTGTCACTGGACTTGATGTGAATGTTCTGGGATAGTCTGCTAAAGAAGTGAATAGGATAGGATATTATATAATTTATTATGCGCCTAAATCCGTAAGGACAGAAATCACAGATGCTCGCATATGCTCACCCAAAATGTAGACCAGTAGCATGATTGACAGTTCACATGACTGTTAGAAGTGATAGTAGTGCAGCTGTTAAGGGAAAAATCGTTCACTTTTTCTACAAAGTTGAAATTTGGCAGATAGGTAGAAAAATGCATACTCTTTGATATTAGATGAGGAGACAGGCTCAAAAGTGAAAAAAAAACTTCGCAAAATCCAAGATGGCCGCCAAACTGGCTCCATTATATTGGTTTTGTCAATTTTTGCTACAGTTGAAAAGTTCGTATCAGGTA
Source organism: Flabesymbios commensalis (assembly GCA_964017125.1). Classification (NCBI taxonomy): domain Eukaryota; kingdom Metazoa; phylum Annelida; class Polychaeta; order Terebellida; family Flabelligeridae; genus Flabesymbios; species Flabesymbios commensalis. The sequence continues at coordinate 53,522,031 of OZ024903.1, forward strand.
TATTAATTACTGTGCAGTAGATTATTTTATAAAGTTGAGCACCTGAAATTATAATAATTTGATGGAATAAAGACAAAGACAGGCAATATTGACATGTAACATTCTTTCTTTAAAAAAATACACAAGAGAGTACCTAGCTTTACCTCTCATCGTGCCTTTGATAGAAATATACATTTTCAATACTGTTTAAATGCTTTCTAAGACATAAAAACTACAGAAAGCAAAATCACAACTCTACCGGTGGTGATTCCTACCAAATAATGATGGCATCTGGATGGTAGCTAGTGTGACTGTTGAATGAGACATACGAGTTTTTAAATCTGTTTTTTTACAAGCAAATTAGAGGAAGATTGTATCTGTCTTTTTACCATATACCATAAATATTACTGAATGATAAGTGTTCAGAGACCACACGAAGAAGTTACTATAGGCCACTTGGAAAACAAAACCAAATTTAAAGTGAGCGGTAACACAAGTGAAACTTTGAATGTACACCAACAAGGAATTGGCAACATGAATACGCCTAGTGCACAAAATACAATAAACTCCTCTAATATTGGAGTATGAGAACATCATTGCATCAAATAACAGCGTCACAAGTGAGCGGCATCGCAGGCCGATCACACCATTTGAAGAGATGGGAAATCCCTTTCTAGAAAGCAGCAGGTCATATTTATTTGGCGCAACCCAGTCAGCATTTTCAAATAGATCAGAAACAGGATTTTAGATCTAAAAAGGGTAATTTGGGGTTTGGAACCCTGTCATCGTTTCAAACACTATACTATTATCGGTTCTAAAACACTTTTTTTCACTTTTTTAGTGATAGTGATAGTTAATAGTCAGGGAAAGTTAGGCGATTTTTTAACAAAACCTAAAACAAATTCCTTACCAAATTCTTTTTTTACCATTGTATAGTATACGGTCTTAGCTAACTTCTGACAATTTGTTTACGCTCAACTGACATAGGAGGGTTTTTAACAGAGCAAAATGTAAGATGGCTGAAATCGGTAATGAAAAAATCGAAACCGGACATATTTTGTCATGGCATGCTAATTTAGCCTACATTTTATCAGCGGTGGGTAGACAGTTACGTTAAATGTAGTATTATTTATTAATTAGTAACTAATATCAAAAGGAGAAAAACCAGCATGGCCGCCAAAAACAGCAAAATAAGATAGTGATCAATAGATGTTCACACTTGACTTTTTAGTTTGAGAAGTGCAACATGCAAATCTTATGTTACCGATATTACATGTTAAATGTGAACAACCCTGTTTTTTGTAATTATGAACAACATTATTTTCTTTTGTCTCTATTAGATGTATAAGTAATACATATAGTGTATGTGTGGTGCATGTAAAAACGTAAATTGGAATAAGTTAGGAGCTTCGTTGAGTGGTAAATGCTTCATACAGTCGAATGTACTAAGAATATAGATGTTGATCTGGACTGGGAACTATGATGATGCTCTTATAACGAAATTACCATAAGAAGATCAAATGTACCCTCAGGAATTTACCATCTTGGTTTCACTCTGAAGTGAGTCGTTTTAAACAGAAGCAAGCTTGGACAAAATAGGTTTAATAGAGGTCATCATTGGTATACATTTAGAAAAGTAAGAGATTAATTACATAAGGTATTTCAGCTCAAGCACAAACCAGTTCATTGCTGATTTGCCTGACACACTAAAGAAAAACCCTAAACGGTCTTATTGTAGATCGAAAACAAATATATACATAGAACAAATTGTCATGAAGGTCTAAACGCCACCAATCCCAATGATAATTATGTTCAATACATATTTTGAATTAGCTTTTAATAACAACACTGGTGAGTCAATAACTTTTGTAGTGGCTGAGATAACTTTTAAAATGGCTGTGATGACTTCTTCAGTGGCCAATATCAGTTTTTGTGTGGCCAATATCACCTTTGTGGTGGATGATATAGCTTTTAAAGTGGCCGTGATGACTTCTTCGGTGGCCAAGATCACTTTTGCAGTGGCTGAGATCACTTTTAAAGTTCCTGTGATCACGTCTTCAATAGTAAAGATCATTTTTGTAGTGGCCGAGATCACTTTTTAAGTGGCTGACATCAGTGTGTAGTCGTTGAGATAATTTTCAAGGAGGATGTGATCACTTCTTCAGTGACTAAGATCACTTATATAGTGGTTGAGACAACTTTTACAATGGATGTGATCACTTCTTCAGTGGTAAATATCATTTTTGTAGTGACCGAGATAATTTTTTGTTGGCTGACATCAGTTTAAAAGTGACCAAGATCACCTGTGTGGAGGCTGAGATACTTTTTTAAGAGGTTGTGATTACTACTTCAGTGGCAAAGATCACTTATGTAGTGGGTGAAATAACTTTAAAAGTGACTGTGATGACTTCTTCAGTGGCCAAGATCAGTTCGTTTGTGGCCAGGGTCACCTTTGTAGTGGCTCAGATAACTTTTAAAGTGGCTTCAGTGGCTGACATCAGTTTGTTAGTAACCAAGATCACCTTTGTAGTGGCTGAGATAATTTTTAAGGAGGATGTGATCACTTCTTATGTGCCTAAGATCACTTATATAGTGACTGAGATATTTTTCAAAGTGGTTGTGGTCACTTCTTTCGTGGCTTAGATCACTTTTGTGGTGGATGAGATAACTGTTAAAGTAGCTTCAGTGGCTGACATCAGTTTGTTTGTAGCCAAGATCACCCTTGTAGTGGCTGAGATAATTATTAGGGAGCAGGTGATCATTTCTTCAGTGGCTAAAATCACTTATGTAGTGGCTAAGATAACTTTGAAAGTGGTTGTGGTCACTTCTTCAGTGGCCAAGATACCTATTGTAGTGGATGAGACAACGTTTAAAGTGGCTGTGATCACTTTTTCAGTGGCCAAAATTATTTTTGTAATTGCTGCGATAACTTTTAAAGTGGCTGTGTCTTCTTCGGTGATCAAGATCATTTTTGAAGTGGCTGAGATCACTTTTTAAGAGGCGTCAGTGGCTAACATCAATTTATTAGTGGCCAAGATCATCTTTGTAGTGTCTGAGATAATTATTAAGGGGGATGTGATCACTTCTTAAATGATCAGTAAATTATCTGTGATATTGACCGAGCTATAACGCAATATGGATTTTTAGGTAATGGCGGCATAAATTTGCATAAAAATGGCGCGTGGGACATTTTTTCAGCTTGTGAAAAAGCTAATTGTTTTCTACGGGTTTTTTACAAGCTAGATACACCAATTAGCAGTATATTTACGAGGGTGCACTGGAACCCTACTTTTCGACTAGACTAATAAGCTTATCTAAGCCACATTCAAAGGTTATAAAAATAACTGCAAATAATAGCAAAAATAATGTGAAACATAAAAAATTAAAAAAAAACACAAAATAGAAAGTGAAATGAAATTTAATTTGACACACAGACTACAAGCAGACGCAAAAAATGTTCCATCGATAAAACATTTGGCGGCCATTTAGTTTTTTTTATGTCGCTTATTTATTGTAAAACAACTTCCAAACCTTTAATCAGCACATTTGTAAACAGATTGATGATTAAAGGGACTGGCCCAGGCTAAAATCATCAAAAAGTCACCAGTTAGACTAGATATAGAGACGAAATTCCCGTATTTCTAATTTTTGACATGGTTGTTAATAATTAGAATCAGGAATTTCGTCTCTATATCTAGCCTAACTGGTGAATGCTCAGCAGAAAAAATTAAAAACCTTTTTCAGTTCTACTCTATGGACATGTTTACATCATATGGTCATATTAAGAAGCCAAAATAAAATCACCGATTTTTTAATGACTTTGGCGTGGGCCAGTCCCTTTAATTATCACACCGTATGTTATTTATGTGAGATAGTCGGTCATTTTGAATTTTACCCTCCTAAAAATCCTCCTATGAATATCCAGAGTAAAATATGTGTGGCTAGTCCAGACCTTATACAAGACCGTGGTACACAAATATTTTAGCAAGGAATTTGTGTTGAGTTCACTTATCTTATTACTTGCCAACACGACGGCAACAATAATTTTATTGTCACTACGTTGTATGCACACTCTGCCGGCTAAACGAAACATATAAATCCCCGTTATAGAAGATTACATTATCTGATTATGTAAATGTATAATACTCACGTCTATTCTTTTCTAGAACAAAACTGAGACGAGGCTTATATGTCATGTATATCGAATTTGCATATTATAAACTATTGTAAGAATATTTAGATTAGTATTATTATAAACATGACATATCATTTTAATAATAATGGGCCTACTAATCATCAATTTTGGAAATCATTCGTATAACTCAAAAACAGGAAAGATAATGATCTTTATTTTTGATCGGAGTAAATTAAGATTTTTATCACAATTATAATAATTATAAAAAATAGCTTAGAATGACTGTGTCAGACATACACATATTCTTTTTGTTATTGTTGCTATCATAGTTGCCTCGCAAGTTATTTTTGTTTGTTATGTTATTCATTCCCAGCTATTATACAGTGAACTAATGTGTTATCTGGGAGCTGCAGGCTACACTTGTAGAATGTTGTCGTGTCCGGGAAGGACGACGATATACCATAAATACTGTCGCGAAAAGACAACCGGCAGTAACTGCTTACTTGTACAGGAGTAACTGCTTACTTGTGAAGTAAGCAGTTACTGTTGTTTGGCTGTGTAGTCAGTTATACTGATAGTATCACTTGTATGTGTTTGGTATATAGACGTTACACATGAATTCTTACCATGAATAGTGTTGAAAAGACATGTCTGCGTGACTGGGTTCTGCTCCGGTGAATAACAATGATTCATAGAAAACAAGGCATAATTGATACAAGTCACGGAGTCATTACGTTAATAAGTGAAATATTTTTAGGTAAGATATTTTCATATTTTTAATGATAGCTCTGGCAGCAGACGGTACATATTATACATCCGGCATTTACAATCAGTAAATATCTCTTCTGTATAACTACTAAGCCTTCAAATGCTGTTGCGCAATAATTTGTATTATTATATTATTATTTTGGCATAGAACAGACTATACAATTTACAATATCTGACGTATCACATTATACAAAATTAGTTACACTTTACACTTTACAGGCCAAATAAATCATTGAACACGGAAGAGTTGCTCAGTCTGCTGACAGACAAAAGTTAAAGTGGTGAGATCACTTGAGGGGAGTTCCCGTTAATTTCACGCTTCTTGAACAGACATAAACGGTGTGGACTTGGGACACTACTTCCTGGACTGAGCTGTACAGCAGGATATGGTGTACCTTTCAGGGCATGTAAAGCTGTCACCTCAGAAAACCTAGACAGATCACTGTCGGCAGCAGGCGTGTGCTGAGACAACCCTTCATATAACTACATGAGGGATAACAACTCACCAAACTGAGGTAAATTATTAAACGGATTCTATTTATTCAAAATACTTTTAACATCATGTCACAATCATATTTTTTTAACTTTTATAATAAAATCCACTAGGTGACTTCAAAATATTTATTTGAAGTGTTGAGCATTCTAAGCCGCGTAAATGCAAGCCCAGCAGACACGAGACGTTGAATCAATGTTGGTTTAACCTTGGTTCAACGTCGTAGACGGTGGACCAACGTTAAGCCAACATTGATTATTCAACGTCTTGTGTCTGCTGGGAGTACACGTATGCTTCACATTCCACACAGTTCAGCACTTAAATATTTCTGGATTGAAGAATATATTTTTATTTTGACATAGGTGACTTGTGAGAGGAGAAGAACAGTGACGCCTATAGAAACCAACCAGCTATAGGTGTCGCCATGTTCCCTTCCAGGGGGATGATAATTCCACTTATGGTGGGGACGCTGGTGATGACTGCGTCCGCGATCAACAATGACGTCATCATAGAAAACATGGAGATCGAGCAGAAGAGTAATGACGTGATCCATGAGCAGCAGGAGACAGGACGAGCATCAGAGGAGAACATCTACAGAAAGTCATATCTGCAATTCTCACCCGGGATAAAGTACATATATAAGTACAAAGGCTACACGGAAATCAAGAGCACCACCACCGTCAAAGTCAGCGCACAGGTAATTTGCAATTTCGTAACCCTTACAACGCTGTTTGTAAAAACCATGGATGAAAGGGTTCTTCAATTTGAAGTCATCATAAATGTCTTAGTTAGCTTTCTCGCTTCATTTGAATACCTATGCTATAGGTCTGCGGCCATCATGAATATTGTACTCTTTCAGTGCGGTGATCGACTTTTTATGTACTTTTTATGTCTTTGACCCTTTACTAATAATAAATGTATTGTATTGTATTTTAATTACTGTTGACGGATATTAATGCTGAATAATGATTATGATGAGCATCTAATGGCTTGCAGTAAAGAGCATAACACATTCCTATCATATAAATACGGACAAACACACTGTATAGCTGTTTATCATATATAGTGATGTGGAGGGATTAACCCTTTAGCCTCCAAATTATTCAATTGGAATTTTCACTCACTTGAAGTTGTGCCTCGCTGACGCGATCCACAACTTCAAGTGAGTGAAAATTATTCAGATATGACAAAATGGAGGTCAACTGCTTTCAAATATTGCTGATTGATGTCACATTTTATCTTTAACATGTTTAAAAGGTGGTACTTAATGTGCTAATAAAAATGAAAACTAGAATATATGCGGCATCGGCGGTTAAAGGGTCAGGTGAGGTGACAAACAGCTTCAGGTGATGTCAAACGACATACGGCACTAAAACCATCGTATTTATATGGTGTCAAATAAACAAGGATTACCTTCGTTGTATAGAACTGAGATAGAATCAAGGTAGTTTTCAAGGGTTGAAATGCACACATCCTGTCCCCAAGCGGCGAAATATTTTAAAGTCGTCATGAAAATTGTC